>NIVC01000758.1:402500-448992 GCA_002269645.1 Macrostomum lignano | reverse complement strand
CTATCATGGATGCAGAATAGAATGGATTGCTAATCTAGCCTATCATGGATGCAGGAATAGAATGGATTGCTAATCTAGCCTATCATGGGTGCAGGAATAGAATGGATTGCTAATCTAGCCTAT
Organism: Macrostomum lignano; assembly: GCA_002269645.1. NCBI lineage: Eukaryota > Metazoa > Platyhelminthes > Macrostomidae > Macrostomum > Macrostomum lignano. The sequence continues at coordinate 448,869 of NIVC01000758.1, read as the reverse complement.
CATGGGTGCAGGAATAGAATGGATTGCTAATCTAGCCTATCATGGATGCAGGAATAGAATGGATTGCTAATCTAGCCTATCATGGGTGCAGGAATAGAAAGGATTGCTAATCTAGCCTATCATGGATGCAGGAATAGAATGGATTGCTAATCTAGCCTATCATGGGTGCAGGAATAGAAAGGATTGCTAATCTAGCCTATCATGGATGCAGGAATAGAATGGATTGCTAATCTAGCCTATCATGGTGCAGGAATAGAATGGATTGCTAATCTAGCCTATCATGGATGCAGGAATAGAATGGATTGCTAATCTAGCCTATCATGGTGCAGGAATAGAATGGATTGCTAATCTAGCCTATCATGGTGCAGGAATAGAATGGATTGCTAATCTAGCCTATCATGGGCAGGAATAGAATGGATTGCTAATCTAGCCTATCATGGGTGCAGGAATAGAATGGATTGCTAATCTAGCCTATCATGGTGCAGGAATAGAATGGATTGCTAATCTAGCCTATCATGGTGCAGGAATAGAATGGATTGCTAATCTAGCCTATCATGGATGCAGGAATAGAATGGATTGCTAATCTAGCCTATCATGGGTGCAGGAATAGAATGGATTGCTAATCTAGCCTATCATGGTGCAGGAATAGAATGGATTGCTAATCTAGCCTATCATGGTGCAGGAATAGAATGGATTGCTAATCTAGCCTATCATGGGTGCAGGAATAGAATGGATTGCTAATCTAGCCTATCATGGATGCAGGAATAGAATGGATTGCTAATCTAGCCTATCATGGGTGCAGGAATAGAATGGATTGCTAATCTAGCCTATCATGGTGCAGGAATAGAATGGATTGCTAATCTAGCCTATCATGGATGCAGGAATAGAATGGATTGCTAATCTAGCCTATCATGGGTGCAGGAATAGAATGGATTGCTAATCTAGCCTATCATGGTGCAGGAATAGAATGGATTGCTAATCTAGCCTATCATGGGTGCAGGAATAGAATGGATTGCTAATCTAGCCTATCATGGTGCAGGAATAGAATGGATTGCTAATCTAGCCTATCATGGATGCAGGAATAGAATGGATTGCTAATCTAGCCTATCATGGTGCAGGAATAGAATGGATTGCTAATCTAGCCTATCATGGATGCAGGAATAGAATGGATTGCTAATCTAGCCTATCATGGGTGCAGGAATAGAATGGATTGCTAATCTAGCCTATCATGGGTGCAGGAATAGAATGGATTGCTAATCTAGCCTATCATGGCAGGAATAAAATTGATCTAGGCTATATGGCCGGGCTGGGGGGCTGTAGACACTGCGAGGCTGAAGGTTTAAAGTCGAAAAGACGCACTGAAGAGCAGAGCAGGTGAGAAACAGAATAAAGTGTTTAATTTTTGCTGACAGCAGGGCGCCAATAAACTGCAGAAAAGTGACAGAGATGGCCGAAGCCAGGCTTCCGCTGGAGAAAACTGAGGCGGGATAGGCAGTTTTTGTTTTCAATTTCACATAATAAAAAATGGGGAAAAATTGGGGCAGAAAAACTGTGCAAATGCAACGAGATGTAGAAAAAATGTGCCATAAACTTGTAGGCCGCTAGGAGTGCCCGCCTGAGGCAAAATATAAACTATAGATATTAATACTAGGCAATGCTGATAGAAAAAGGCTAACGTATGAAAAACAAGCATAGAATATAAACAGAGCCTTAAAAAACTTGGCAAAAACATGGCGAACTGAAGTAAACTTGAATAAATAAATAAATAAATAAATAGGAAAAAAGCAGCACTTGCTCTCGCCCTCTTAACAGCTTTAATTTGAAGCAGCCATCACCGCCCAGGCAGCGAGAAAACTACAGAAACAAACGGGACAGTAAAATTGAAGAAGCGGCCGCAGATGGGACTCCCTGTGTCTGCTGAGCCTCTGGACTGCTGCACAGCTACAGCTAAGCTTTCAGGGGCAGGGGTGACAGGCGGGAGTGAGAGCCGGAGTGACAGGCGGGAGTGAGGCCGGAGTGACAGGCGGGAGTGAGAGGCGGGAGTGAGGCCGGAGTGACAGGCGGGAGTGAGAGGCGGGAGTGACAGGCGGGAGTGAGAGGCGGGAGTGACAGGCGGGAGTGAGAGGCGGGAGTGAGAGGCCGGAGTGACAGGCGGGAGTGAGAGGCCGGAGTGACAGGCGGGAGTGAGAGGCGGGAGTGAGAGGCGGGAGTGAGGCGTGAGTGAGAGGCGGGAGTGAGGCGGGAGTGAGAGGCGTGAGTGAGAGGCGGGAGTGAGAGGCGGGAGTGAGGCGTGAGTGAGAGGCGGGAGTGAGAGGCGGGAGTGAGAGGCGGGAGTGAGAGGCCGGAGTGACAGGCGGGAGTGAGAGGCCGGAGTGACAGGCGGGAGTGAGAGGCGGGAGTGAGAGGCGGGAGTGAGAGGCGGGAGCGAGGCGGGAGTGAGAGGCGGGAGTGAGAGGCGGGAGTGAGAGGCGGGATTGAGAGGCGGGATTGAGAGGCGGGAGTGAGGCGGGAGTGAGAGGCGGGAGTGAGAGGCGGGATGAGAGGCGGGATTGAGAGGCGGGAGTGAGAGGCGGGAGTGAGGCGGGAGTGAGAGGCGGGAGTGAGAGGCGGGAGTGAGAGGCGGGAGTGAGGCGTGAGTGAGAGGCGGGAGTGAGGCCGGAGTGACAGGCGGGAGTGAGAGGCGGGAGTGAGGCCGGAGTGACAGGCGGGAGTGAGAGGCGGGAGTGACAGGCGGGAGTGAGAGGCGGGAGTGACAGGCGGAGTGAGAGGCGGGAGTGAGAGGCCGGAGTGACAGGCGGGAGTGAGAGGCGGGAGTGAGAGGCGGGAGTGAGAGGCGGGAGTGAGAGGCGGGAGTGAGGCGGGAGTGAGAGGCGGGAGTGAGAGGCGGGAGTGAGGCGGGAGTGAGAGGCGGGAGTGAGAGGCGGGAGTGAGAGGCGGGATGAGCTAGAGTGTTTAGAATGGCCCAAGCAAGTCGTGACCGCAGATCCAACAAGCGACAGCAGGACGGCGGCGCCAAAGGCCAGGGAATCCGCAACTACCAAAAGCCTTCAAACGCCCGCCGCCTTCGCTCCAGAGGTCTTGGACTTCCGCAGCGACGGCAATTTTTTCGTTGGCGGCATCGACGACGGCAACGGCTGCCGGCGGCGTTTCTCGCATTGCTCCGCGGCCGCGCCGACGGGTCGCTTCCTGCGGAGAAGCCGGAATGTCTCCGTGATGCTCAGCTGCAACATCGGCTGCCGAACGAGCGCCTGCTGCGCCTCTGGTGGGTTTTGGTGCACCTTGACTGCGCCGGCGCAGCCGCTGCTGCTGTAGAAAGTCGGCAGCTCGACGGCGGCCGGCTGCAGCGGCCCGTAGGCGGCGGCGATCGCAGCGGAATCCGCGGCCTCCATCGCCGTCAAGTCCGCTTTGAACTGCTCGGCGATGCCGGCTGACGTCGCGGCGCGGTCGGAGCGGCGGCTGTCGAACACGATCCGGCGGCGGGGTTGGAGGGGCCGCTGGGCGACGAAGGCAGGGGCGGCGACAGGTGCTGCATGCTGAGCTGGACAGCGGCTCTCGGCTGGAACTGGAGGGCGGCCGGAGTCTGGGGATTGGAGGCGATTTTCTTGAGGACTGGAGGCGATTTTCCTGATTTTCTTGAGGACTGGGGGCGATTTTCCTGAAGACAGGGGGCGCTTTTCCTGAAGACAGGGGGCGCTTTTCCTGAAGACTGGGGGCGCTTTTCCTGAAGACTGGGGGCGCTTTTCCTGAAGACTGGGGGCGCTTTTCCTGAAGACTGGGGCGATTTTCCTGAAGACAGGGGACGATTTTCCTGAAGACAGGGGACGATTTTCCTGAAGACAGGGGACGATTTTCCTGAAGACAGGGGGCGATTTTCCTGAAGACAGGGGCGATTTTCCTGAAGACAGGGGCGATTTTCCTGAAAACTGGGGGGGCGATTTTCCTGGGTACAAGAAGTGATTTTCCTGGGGACTGGGAGGATTTCATTGGGGAATGAGGGCAATTCTAGCAGGGCTTTCTAGCAAATAAACAGTGAATAAAAAACATGCGATGAACGAATCAGAAAATTGAGCTGCACCCAAGGTTTACTATGTACTTTGGCAGCGGTGTGAGCCAGCAAAACAGTAAGCAGTGACGCTCTCAGTCAATGAGTTCAGGCGATCACAAAGCCGGTAAAAGCAAATAACAAAGCTATACAGCTAAAGTATTCGAATCCCATAAAAAGACAAATGACTAGACGAAACCCCAGAATTCCCAGCTTTTCTATTTAATAAATAAATACGAGAATCCAGTTTAAGTTGGGGAATCCTAATCTGATTTGAAGAATCCCAATCAAAGCTGGGGAATCCCTATCGAAGTTAGGGAATCCCAATCGAAGCGGGGGAATCCAATCTGAGTTGGGGAAATCTGAGTTGGCGAATCCAATCTGAGTTGGGAAATCCCAATCTAATTGAGGAAATCAGAGTTGGGGAATCCCAATCTGAGTTGGGGAATCCAATCAGAAGTGGGAAATCCCAATGAATCCCAAGGAATCATAATCACGCTCTCTCAAGCGGACTTGGACCAGACAAGGCGGTGCTGCCCGGCGCCCAGTAGCAGCGGCTCGGTGCTCCAGCCTGCCTTTGACAGCGCGCCCAGAAAGTCCGGCATCAGCCGCTCGGCCGTGGCGGCAGCGGCCGCATCGCCAGCCCGAAGCTCGGAGCAGCCGCCGACGGCGTCAAACAGTTTCGGCCGGGTCCTGGCCAGGTGGATCAGCTCGCACTGGAAGACGGCCAGCAGCTGATCAGCGGAGGTCGCGTCCTCGGCCAGAACCACATAGTAGCTCGACGCTCCGGTGAAGACGGCGAGCCGCCGGTGCCGCTGCTGGCGAAGGCCGTCGACGAGGCGGTCGGCAGGCAGCGCGGCGGCAGGGGCGCTCAGTGGGCAGCCGAGGCGGAGCGGCGCGGCGCAGGAGCGGAGCAGCGGCTCGGACTGGTTCACCTCGGCGACCCCGGAGCAGGCGCGGCCGCCACTGGCCACGAAGCTGACAACCACCAGGTGAAGCCGGCTGGGGTTCAGCGTTTCCATGGCAACGGAGCGGACGGCGCGCCAATTAAAGTACAGGTGGCCAAAGGTGAACAGCAGGTAGGCGAGCACGGCTGCTCCGCCAGTGATGAGCGGCACGAAGGCCAAATTGAACAGCAGGGCGAACAGGTTCACCAGCGTCTCCTGGGATGAGTCCTTAGCCGACACGTCCGCCATGTTGTGCCTGCGCGCCTGGGGAGCGGGAGGGGACTTGGGTGAGCCCGCAGTTTACCTGGTCGATTTTTACGCTACATTAATTTACAGATTTATTCGCGATTCTCATCATAGGATGAGGCGATTCTCATCAAGGGATCAGGCTATTCTCATCAGGGGATCAGGCGATTCTCATCAGGGGATCAGGTGATTCTCATCAGGGGATCAGGCGATTCTCATCAGGGGATCAGGTGATTCTCATCAGGGGATCAGGCGATTCTCATCAGGGGATCAGGCGATTCTCATCAGGGGATCAGGTGATTCTCATCAGGGGATCAGATGATTCTCATCAGGGGATCAGGTGATTCTCATCAGGGGATCAGGTGATTTTCATCAGGGGATATGTGATTCTCATCAGGGGATCAGGTGATTCTCATCAGGGGATCAGGTGATTCTTATCAGGGGATCAGGTGATTATCGGGAATCGAGGAAAATGTGTCAATTTCTCCATCTGAGATCTTCAGTCATCAGAGCCAGCACCCTGGGCGCACACCTGGTGCATCGTGAGCGCCGCCCTGGTGGCGCCGCCGCAAACTCCAACCAGCGACAGCAGCACGGAGGCGACGCACAGGACGGCAGCCACGGTAGGCGAGCCGGGCGGCCCGGCCAGCGGGCAGAGCAGCTGCATCAGGATGGCCAAGTCGTTCAGCACATCCGCCAGCAGCCGGTAGCGCTTGCAGTCCCAGTCCAGAGCGGTGCCGTACAGCCAGGCGAACAGGATGCGGCCCACCATGCCGCAGCCGTCGCGCAGCAGCCAGGCGAGGGTGGCGGCCGCCACCGAGGCGCCCTGGTCGCCGACACCGTAGCCGGTCAGGACGGCCCGGCCGGCCAGGGCGCCTGTGACAGAGGAGCAGAAGGCCTGGGCGGTGTCCCACATCTGGTAGGTCAGGTAGTCCGCAGACACCGAGTCCGGGTAGCCCTGCGGCAGGAAGACGTCCTGAAGATCGGGATGAGGGAGAGACGAGGTTGCGCTCTGATGACCTGGTGGATGGCAAGGATGGCTTGATCAGGTGGATTGGAATTAAGGCCAGAATTAGCTCAGTTGGGAATAGGGATCAGGGATTAGCTCGTGGAAGTTGGGATCAGAGGATTAGCTCAGGTGGAGATTGGGATCAGAGGATTAGCTCAGGTGGAGATTGGGATCAGAGGATGTTCAGGTGGAAATTGGGATCAGAGGATTTGTTCAGGTGGAAACTGGGATCAGAGGATTTGTTCAGGTGGAAATTGGGATCAGAGGATTTGTTCAGGTGGAAATTGGGATCAGAGGATTTGTTCAGGTGGAAACTGGGATCAGAGGATTTGTTCAGGTGGAAATTGGGATCAGAGGATTAGTTCAGGTGGAAACTGGGATCAGAGATTTGTTCAGGTGGAAACTGGGATCAGAGGATTTGTTCAGGTGGAAACTGGGATCAGAGGATTTGTTCAGGTGGAAACTGGGATCAGAGGATTTGTTCAGGTGGAAACTGGGATCAGAGGATTTGTTCAGGTGGAAACTGGGATCAGAGGATTTGTTCAGGTGGAAACTGGGATCAGAGGATTTGTTCAGGTGGAAACTGGGATCAGAGGATTAGTTTAGGTGGAAATTGGGATCAGAGGATTAGCTCAGGCGGAAATTGGGATCAGAGGATTAGCTCAGAAATATATTAAGAACAGCGAACAGGGTATTAACTCAGGTAGAAACTGGAATCAGGGGATTCGGGGGAAGAGCAGCCTACTACAAACAGCAATCTTAATCTCGTACCTTGGCGGTGCTAACAAAGCCGTCAAACTTTCGTTTTTTGCCTTTGATGAGCAAATTCTGCTGCGTGAGAACATATTCTGTTGCTTCACTGGAGCTGTCAGTAACTTCCTTTAGTAACAGCGGCTCCGCAGTCATCGCAGTTGCAGCAGGGATCTACCAGGCCACTGGGAATCAGCTTCGAATGCAAGTATTGCTTGCTGAAAATTGTAGCCACTTTTTGATATGCTATAATGCATACTACTTATACTAACACAGGTAGCAAGTATAATTTAAATTTACAAGTATGATTTGTACATCATTAACTACCTACAACTCTATCTAAACTGCCTACAGCTCTACCTAAACTGCCTACAGCTCTACCTAAACTAACTACAGCTCTACCTAAACTAACTACAGCTCTACCTAAACTAACTACAGCTCTACCTAAACTAACTACAGCTCTACCTAAACTAACTACAGCTCTACCTAAACTAACTACAGCTCTACCTAAACTGCCTACAGCTCTACCTAAACTGCCTACAGCTCTACCTAAACTGCCTACAGCTCTACCTAAACTGCCTACAGCTCTACCTAAACTGCCTACAGCTCTACCTAAACTGCCTACAGCTCTACCTAAACTGCCTACAGCTCTATCTAAACTGCCTACAGCTCTACCTAAACTGCCTACAGCTCTATCTAAACTGCCTACAGCTCTACCTAAACTGCCTACAGCTCTACCTAAAGTAACTACAGTTCTACCTAAACTGCCTACAGCTCTACCTAAACTGCCTACAGCTCTACCTAAACTGCCTACAGCTCTACCTAAACTGCCTACAGCTCTATCTAAACTGCCTACAGCTCTACCTAAACTGCCTACAGTTCTACCTAAACTGCCTACAGCTCTACCTAAACTGCCTACAGCTCTACCTAAACTGCCTACAGCTCTACCTAGATTGCCTACAGCTCTACCTAATTTACCTGTAGGTCTATCTAAGCACGACAAAGCAAGACGAAAAGCTTCCTGAACTTAATAAAGATCTGCAGCAGAGAAAGCATGCAGGCAGCAAATGCTGTTGTGTTGCGGCAGTCAGAAAAGGTGGAAATCCAAAAGCCAACAGTAAAATGGTAAGGCGCGTGGCTGTACAATCAAAATTTAGGACTAAAAAATTTCCTAATCTGCTCAAGTAATATTCACGCAAAAATGGTAAAAACGATAAGAATATTCAGCACAAAATTTTCTGATAATTAATGAAACTCGAAAACGATAATAGTGAATAACAGCAATAACAGTAACAATAAATTTTCTAACAGTCCTTGTAGTAATTTTTTGAATCCCATGCGCACTTGTGTGCGAAATCAAAAGCGATACGAGTATGAATTTAACAGTTAGAGTAGGAAGCTTGAGACTGGGAATCCCATGACGGGAATCCTAATCCTGCGATAGGGGAATCCCAATCCTGCGATAAGGGAATTCCAATCCTAAGACATAGGGGAATCACAATCCTGCGATAGGGGAATCCCAATCCTGCGATAGGGGAATCCCAATCCTGCGATAGAGGAATCCCAATCCTGCGATAGGGAATCCTAATCCTGCGATAGGGAATCCCAATCTTGCGATAAGGGAATTCCAATCCTAAGACAGGGGAATCCAAATCTTCTGACTTACACATTGGACAGAAAATCGTGATGCATGTAAAAGGGATCTCAAATAACATCGCATCAATACAGTGGTAAATCAAAATAGGGAGCCAGTGGGGCTGTGCCAGTTTAGAAGGACTTGGACCAGGTCAGGCGGTGCTGCCCGGCGCCCAGTAGCAGCGGCTCGGTGCTCCAGCCTGCCTTTGACAGCGCGCCCAGAAAGTCCGGCATCAGCCGCTCGGCCGTGGCGGCAGCGGCCGCATCGCCAGCCCGAAGCTCGGAGCAGCCGCCGACGGCGTCAAACAGTTTCGGCCGGGTCCTGGCCAGGTGGATCAGCTCGCACTGGAAGACGGCCAGCAGCTGATCAGCGGAGGTCGCGTCCTCGGCCAGAACCGCATAGTAGCTCGACGCTCCGGTGAAGACGGCGAGCCGCCGGTGCCGCTGCTGGCGAAGGCCGTCGACGAGGCGGTCGGCAGGCAGCGCGGCGGCAGGGGCGCTCAGTGGGCAGCCGAGGCGGAGCGGCGCGGCGCAGGAGCGGAGCAGCGGCTCGGACTGGTTCACCTCGGCGACCCCGGAGCAGGCGCGGCCGCCACTGGCCACAAAGCTGACAACCACCAGGTGAAGCCGGCTGGGGTTCAGCGTTTCCATGGCAACGGAGCGGACAGCGCACCAATTGCCAAATATATGACCGGAGGTGAAAATGATGAAGACTGGGACGGCCACCGGGCCAGTGATGAGCGGCACGAAGGTCAGGTTGACTACCAGCCCCACCAGGTTCACCAGCGTCTCCTGGGATGCGTCCTTCGCCGACACGTCCGCCATGTTGTGCTGGCGGGCCTGGGGAATTGAGGAGACGAATCCGGAGATTAAAATTGAAGATTAAGATTGTAATTGTAGCAGGCTTGAACAATGCAATTTTTGACAATAACCTCTAAAGCCTGGTTCACATTTCCGCAAATAGCTGACGCTCACAGCTAATAGCTGATTTTCAGAAATCTACTAGCTCAGCGCGACCACTACTAGCGGGTGCTACTATCGCCCTCAAATAGATGCATCGCCATGCAGTTCAATTTAACCCGCGAAGATAATAGGCAATATTTGACCCTTGGCCACTGTTACGAGTATATAAAGTAATTCAGTCTAGTGCTAGCCCTATCTGTGCTTCGGACAGGGCGTTTTCAATCTAAGAAATCTTGACCAGAAAGCCGTGACCAGCTTTCAGATTTCAAACATGCTTTCACGAGCCAAGAAGCTACTGCTACTGGCAATCGTAACGATACTGCAACATCGTAGGCTGATCAGGCAAGGCCGCCGCCCTAGGCGATGGTGGCGGAGACCGAGTCATCAACGAAGAGAAGAGCTTGGCGAGTTTGCCGGATTGATCCCACATCTGCGAGATAGAGACTCGGAGATGTACTTCAAGTATATGCGCATGCGCCCGGCTCGGTTTGAGCATCTGCTTTCACTGGTTGCAACCAAACTCTCCAGGCCATGTGCAAGAAGAGAGGCCGTTCCGGCAGAGGAGAAGCTAATGATGACGCTTTGCTACCTGGCTTCGGGTTGCAGCCAAGCCGACTTGTCGTTTCGATTTGGCCGAGGACGCTCTACTGTGTCAGGGGTCGTTCGAGACTGCGATTGCCATCTACGACAAGCTGGCGTCAACATATCTAAAGTTTCCTGCATCTGCAGAAGAATGGAAAGCAATCGCTGGTGGATTCTGGGAAAAGTGGCATTTTCCGAACTGCCTCGGTGCAATTGACGGCAAGCATTTCAAGGTTCATTGTCCAAGAAACACCGGCTCCCAGTACTTCAATTACAAGCAACAGTTCAGCTCACTGGTACTCGCCATGTGCGACAGTAACTACATCTTCACGTACATAGAGAGTGGCAGCGCAGGGAGAGGAGACGCTGGAGTCTTCTCACGTTCAGCCTTGTACGCTGGATTGGAGTCTGGATCGGTGAAAGTCCCGGAGCCTTCCTGCATTTCTGGCAGCAGCCTCGTCATGCCATTTGCAATTGTCGGTGATGAGGCTTTCCCGCTGAAGAATTATCTCATGCGCCCATTCCCTGGGCGCGGCGGAATGGTACCATTGGACTACAAGACGCAAGTGTTCAACTACCGGCTGTCTCGAGCAAGACGCACAATTGAGAATGCGTTTGGAATCCTGGTGACTCGCTAGCGACTCTTCCTGCGGCCTGTCATAGCGAGAATCGATCACGTTGAGGCCTTTATTCGGTGCGCATTCGTACTGCATAACTTCATGCGAATAGAGGACGAGGCCAACATTACAGCAGCTCGGTCCTACATGCCACCTGGAAGTGTTGACCAGGAACTGCCCACCGGCCAGGTACAGGAGGGTTCATGGAGATCCACCGTGACAGGCAGCGTCGGGGTAATGCCAGCCCGGAATCTGGGTGGAAATCGAAGCAGCGCCTCCGCTCGGGAGCAACAGATGCTGCTGAGGGACTTCTTCGTCAGCCCCAATGGTGCCATTCCATGCAGAGCGCAATGATACATGTACCTACTGATGATAATCGATAATACTGTTGATGAATCATTAATTTATTCCGCATGTTTATTTCGCATACAGAACGTGAATTTATGAGCTAATTTTGTGGAAATTTCAAACAAGGCGGCGAGAAAGTACAATGCTACAACAGAAAGTAATCCAAACTCGTAAATAAATTGACAAGACTGTGGAGACAATATTTTCAACATATTCATTTATGATTTCATTATATTTTCTGTCTCTCTCGATCTCTGCACTTGCTCTCTGACACGCACAATGCAATCTGGTCATGAAAAAGGAAAAAAGATTTGCTTCTAGTTTGCAAAATATTGCACTCTATCGCTTTTATCTCACGCACTTCTAGGAGTCATTGGGAGGTGTGACCGTGGATATGATGGAGCGAGCATGTCGTCGAAGGAAGCTGATCCAGCAGCGGCATCAGCGGCAGGCTCAGTTCGGATGGCAACGCTTCGGGGCAGGCCGTGGAGTTGGATTGTGAACAACTCGCTCCGCAGGTGCGCCATGGCATAGTCGCGCTCAATTTGCGTTGGAAGCCGACGGATGGCCTGTCCAATTGCTTGGCCAAAGGAGGCATATTCGTCCTCATCTTTTGTCAGTTGCTGAGTCAACTGGCTGAGGGCAGTATCCAGCTTTGATGCTTCTGTTGCAGTTGCCTTTCTGGCCTTCTTTGGCGCACTTTCCGCAAACTCTCGCATTGACGCCTCACTGGGGTCAGTTGTTGCAGCCTGTGCCTCTGCTCGACTGGACTGTTGCGCCTCATCATTGACCGAGGTTGCCTGCTGAGAGGGTCCAGCAGATCCCACAGCTACAAGTTCTGGTGTGGGCGGAGGCACATTTGAGGTAGTATCGCCAATGTAGTCACACTTGTCCAGGAAGTTCATGCGACTGTATATTCCCAACCGCCTGGGAGTAGGCTTGACCGCACTCCCACTCGGAAGCTTGCTTCCACGCCGGAAAACAAACTAGTTACGCTTGAGACCTTGAAACCGCTTGAGGCACCAAGTTGAATCCTTGCCCAAAGTCTCAGCGATCTGATTCCATGCGCTGGTTTTCGCCTGCTGATCCTTGAATTTTCGGCTTGAGATGTTGTAGACAACTTCATGTTTGGCAACTTCATCTATCAGAGTTGGATCCAACTCCGGAGTCTCGTGTGACAAGTCGGACATTTCCAGGTATCAAGTTGTGTGGAGTTTGGGGTGAAGAATAGAGCATGGTTCTATTCGTTTCATATAGCCTCCAGCTGTGCTCCTGTCTGGTTGCGCAAGAAATTGTCTGTACTCATTGTACAGTGAGCAGTGAGCAATGACACAATCGTTTAAATTTACTGTACGCCTACCCCTGCCATCCATGCTGCAGAAGCGGACAACTCAAAGCAAGGAGTTGTGAGTGTTTATGTGAATGGGGTGCATTTCGGTTTCGTTTGCCATGCATAAAATTGAAAGTTATATTCTCCTTTCTAGTTCTAATGAATAGAACCAAATAAAATCACTATTAGAGTCCGCCAGGAGCGGCGGACTTTCGGATAGTAGAGCTGCGCACGGATAGTAGCGTTCGCAATCAGCTGGTAGCGGCGGCGAACAGCTATTAGTTTGAAGCACGGAGCTATTTGCGGAAATGTGAACCAGGCTTAAGATGTTAAATCGTGTTGAAGAATTCTCAAGCCGATGCCTCCCACCATTCGCTGACATCGCAGGCACCCTACCGGCTCCTGTTTTACAATAATTGTATCTAACTGACAGCGTATTTAACAGACTGGCCGACACCCCGGGAGGCTTGAGTTCCTTCCTTGGCCTTAGGCTGCTAACTCTAATTCCCCACCCAGTTATCGACCATGGGACACGAAACCGCCACGACACCTCGACGCGACATCTCGTGAATGTCCCTGTGAAACCCATTGGCTACGGACACACCCATAGTAAACACACCTGATGCATAGTAAACACACCTGGTGCATAGTAAACACACCTGATGCATAGTAAACACACCTGATGTATAGTAAACACACCTGGTGCATAGTAAACACACCTGGTGCATAGTAAACACACCTGGTGCATAGTAAACACACCTGGTGCATAGTAAACACACCTGATGTATAGTAAACACACCTGGTGCATAGTAAACACACCTGTTGCATAGTAAACACACCTGGTGCATAGTAAACACACCTGGTGCATAGTAAACACACCTGGTGCATAGTAAACACACCTGGTGCATAGTAAACACACCTGGTGCATAGTAAACACACCTGGTGCATAGTAAACACACCTGGTGCATAGTAAACACACCTGGTGCATAGTAAACACACTTGATGTATAGTAAACACACCTGGTGCATAGTAAACACACCTGGTGCATAGTAAACACACCTGGTGCATGGTAAACACACCTGGTGCATAGTAAACACACCTGGTGCATAGTAAACACACCTGGTGCATAGTAAACACACCTGGTGCATAGTAAACACACCTGATGCATAGTAAACACACCTGGTGCATAGTAAACACACCTGGTGCATAGTAAACACACCTGATGTATAGTAAACACACCTGGTGCATAGTAAACACACCTGTTGCATAGTAAACACACCTGGTGCATAGTAAACACACCTGGTGCATAGTAAACACACCTGGTGCATAGTAAACACACCTGGTGCATAGTAAACACACCTGGTGCATAGTAAACACACCTGGTGCATAGTAAACACACCTGGTGCATAGTAAACACACCTGGTGCATAGTAAACACACTTGATGTATAGTAAACACACCTGGTGCATAGTAAACACACCTGGTGCATAGTAAACACACCTGGTGCATGGTAAACACACCTGGTGCATAGTAAACACACCTGGTGCATAGTAAACACACCTGGTGCATAGTAAACACACCTGGTGCATAGTAAACACACCTGATGCATAGTAAACACACCTGGTGCATAGTAAACACACCTGATGTATAGTAAACACACCTGGTGCATAGTAAACACACCTGGTGCATAGTAAACACACCTGATGCATAGTAAACACACCTGGTGCATAGTAAACACACCTGATGCATAGTAAACACATCTGATGCATAGTAAACACACCTGGTGCATAGTAAACACACCTGATGCATAGTAAACACACCTGGTGCATAGTAAACACACCTGGTGCATAGTAAACACACCTGGTGCATAGTAAACACACTTGATGTATAGTAAACACACCTGGTGCATAGTAAACACACCTGGTGCACAGTAAACACACCTGGTGCATAGTAAACACACCTGATGCATAGTAAACACACCTGATGCATAGTAAACACACCTGGTGCATAGTAAACACACCTGATGCATAGTAAACACACCTGGTGCATAGTAAACACACCTGGTGCATAGTAAACACACCTGGTGCATAGTAAACGCGGCTCTGGTGGCGCCGCCGCAGACGGTGACCAGCGCTAGCGTCACGGAGGCGATGCACAGGACGGCGACTACAGCGGGCGAGCCGGGCGGCCCGGCCAGCGGGCAGAGCAGCTGTATCAGGATGGCCAAGTCGTTCAGCACATCCGCCAGCAGCCGGTAGCGCTTGCAGTCCCAGTCCAGAGCGGTGCCATACAGCCAGGCGAACAGGATGCGGCCCACCATGCCGCAGCCGTCGCGCAGCAGCCAGGCGAGGGTGGCGGCCGCCACCGATGCGCCCTGGTCGCCGACACCGTAGCCGGTCAGGACGGCCCGGCTGGCCAGGGCGCTGGTAAGGGAGCTGCAGAAGGCCTGGGCGGTGTCCCAAATCTGGTAGGTCAGGTAGTCAGCGGACACCGAGTCCGGGTAGCCCTGCGGCAGGAAGACGTCCTGCGGCGGGTTACGGGAATTGGCTTGAGCTTGTTGTGGAACGCTGCTGAGATTTGGTGCATAAGAAAAGGATCGGCTTAGACTTGGGTTACTGAATTAGGGAGAATTAAAGTAGGATTTGCTTAAATTTTGCAGAAATCAAGGAAGTCAAATGGATTTGAAACAACAGAGAATTATTGATTGAGTTGTTTAACAGCTTACCTTAGCAGTGCTAACTAAGCTATCAAGCTTTAATTTTTTGCTTTTGGTGACCAGCTTCTGATTGGTAAGAACATATTCTGTTGGTTCATTGGAGCCAACATATGTTTCTTGAAGCAGATATGATTGTGTAAGCATCTTGCATTAAATGAAACTCATACCTCTGCTGAAATTATGGAAAAACATAGCCTTGCAAAATTAGTTGAAACAAAAAAGCATGCCAATACTAAGAAAAGCCGAACTTTTAAAAGATATAAAACATTCTGCTAACATAAACTGACAAATGACACTTTTTATAAACATCTACCATATCTAGCTAATGCCTTACTAGAAAAATATTAGAAATACTTCATGGCAATGGCAATTAGGGCCCACATTTTAATAGTGATGACCTTTGCTAAAGAAGAGTGCATTAGTTTTTGAGCCTTTTGTGGAAATGCAACAACTTATAGGCAATTGCTCAATGAGGAAGAGCATAAAGCATATATGTATAAAGTGCAAAACAAAAAATAGATAGTAATATGATGCGATGATAATAGTATCACCTTTATAGTCTAAACTCTAGAATATGTCATTTATTGTTAAAATAACTATACAAACTGATATTTTCCTACATACATGCGCAACCTCCAAAATTTGGTCGGCCGTGCGACTTAGTTTTAACAAAATGCGACGTAGTTTATGGCCAAAAATGCGACTTACATGTAAAAAAACCATAAAGCAAATTTAACGCAACTTTGGGTAAACGGCAGGCGTAAATATGACTGTCTTATTAACCCAAAATGTCTCGTCAGCTACTTAGTACTACTACTTAGGTATTTTTTGGGTGGGCAATTTTGCCACTTCCTTGGTTGGCCGCCAAATCGGTCGGCCAGATCGGCCGACTGTTGCGCATGTATGTTTTCCTTTCCCAGGCCACACTGGTTTCCTTGGCAATGAGCATGCTGACCAGCTGGCCAAGGCTGGCTTTGCTGGCACATTACTGGGGCCAGGCACAGCGGCCCCAGTTCCACATTGGTGATAATTCCCATGTTAAGTGCTGGGCTGATTTTAAGCATCTCTGTGGATAGCACAACACCTGGAATCGCAGACAATCCCCTGTCACTCTTCCTTCCTGCATAGAGCCTTCCTCAGGCTTAACTGCAGAGACTTCAGAGCAGTTAGCATGACCTTCTCTGGGCATAGATGCTTCTCTTGCCACTGCTTCTTTCAGGGCCAGGTACCCAGAGTGGTGCCTTCTGCCCCTCAGGCAGTGAAAACACTGACCACTTTATCTGCTACTGTCTGTGTGAAAACTCCACTTCGGGGGAAAGACCCCCCCCCAAAGGCAGAGAGCTTGTATTTAATATAGCTGGCCAACAATAAAGGTTGTCTGACAAAGCGTAAGCCAATCACACGTGCGCGTGCAGGTGTACACCTGCACTGTACATTACACTGAGCGGAGCAACTGAGCAGACCCACGCTACCACATCCCTCCCCATCTACATGGGGATCAGGGATCGCAAGACGACACAAACAACACAACAGAATAAGGAAAATAAATCATAACCATAACAAAGTTCAAAATCCAAATTTAAACGTCCGAACACTACAGTCAATCAAAACAGTCTCTTTCACAGATGACGTCACCCGTAGCTCAGGCGCTCCGGGGGACGTCGAACTCGCGACGATCGGCGCAGAGACCCGTCGATCTCAGGGTCTCCAGGAGCAGCCAGGTTTGGCGGCTCGTCCACGGCCGGCATCGCAGCTTCCGGCTCAGGTGCGGCCTTGGCGTCGGTGGCACCGTCTGTCACGCCAGCTCCTGTAGGCCGCGGCTGCTCAGGACCACCGCGGACATGGTCAACGTGCCGCCGCACCACTCAGTCGTCGCCATCGAAGCCACACAGGTAGGAGGCCGGACCGGCGGCACCGAAAACTCGCGCCGGCTTCCACCGACTTAACGGTGGCTCCAAAGTCTCTGGCCAGTACAGCGTCTCCAGTCTCGAAGGTCCGGAACCGAGCTTTGCAGTCGTGGTGCTCTTTTTGCTGACTTTGCTTACGCTGTACTCTTGCTCCCAGGTCTGGCCGAGCTCGATCTAGCAACGTGCACAGGCGCCGTCCCATCAGGAGTTCGCAGGGAGCCACACCAGTTGTCGCATGCGGAGTGACCCGGTAGCTCAGCAGGAACCGGGCGACCTTATCCTCCAAGTAGCCGTCGCGCTGCTTCTCAAGGGACCGCTTCAGCGTCTGGACAGCTCGTTCCGCCAGGCCGTTGGACGCCGGATGATAGGGAGCAACGCGCACGTGCTGAATGCCGTTCTTCCGCAGAAAGTCGGACATCTCCTCGCTGACCAAGTTGGGCCCATTGTCCGACACCAGCACATCTGGCAACCCGTGCGTCGCGAAGCTGGAGCGGAGTTTTTGGATGGTGACAGCTGAGGTCGCTGACGTCACCACATGCACATTCAGCAGTGCCTTCGCTAGAGTGAGAACGGGCTCCGCCAGCAGCCGCCGCTGAGCGCTGTCGTTGTTGATTCCCAGCACCAGCCTGTCGCGAAGCATCGAAGTCAGGCTGTCGCCGAACTTGCAGTCGCGAGCCAGGTCTCGGAGGTCTGCGACGAAGTCCGCGACGCCCTCACCTTCCCTGCGATTTCTAGTGTAGAATCGGTAACGATGGACGATCTCGGACTCCTCAGGCTCGAAATGGCTCTTAAGTGCTTCACAAATTTCGGTGTAGCTCTTGGCTGATGGCTGTGCAGGAGACAGAAGACTGAAGGCCAGATGGAAGACTTTCTTGCCGCATGAACTCAGCAGAATCGCTCGCTTTTTCGCTTCCTCAGTGACGTCATTGGCAACAAAATATTGCTCTAACCTTGCTTGGTACATATGCCACGGCTCAGAGCCTTCTTCGTATGGGCCGACAAGCCCTAGTGAACTTGCACTACTCATTTGCGCAGGGTCGTTTCAGTCTCGTCGCCACTGTGAAAACTCCACTTCGGGGGAAAGACCCCCCCAAAGGCAGAGAGCTTGTATTTAATATAGCTGGCCAACAATAAAGGTTGTCTGACAAAGCGTAAGCCAATCACACGTGCGCGTGCAGGTGTACACCTGCACTGTACATTACACTGAGTGGAGCAACTGAGCAGACCCACGCTACCACAGCCTGGTTTTCACCTGGGCCAGGCTTGTTTACCTGGGCCAAACTTAGTTTTCCCCAAAATTTGCAAGCCTGAGAGCATCCCACTGCTTGCCTAGTACCTTAGGGACATAGGATGAGCTGATTTCTTCCTTACTGCTAGTGAGAAAGACTGCCCTGCAGGCAAGACCAATGGGTCTCCCTAAGCAACATTGCTTCAATCATACATGCGCAACCTTCAAAATTCGGTCGGCCATGCGACTTAGTTTTAACAAAAATGCGACGTAGTTTTTGGCCAAAAATGCGACTTACATGTAAAAAAAACCCAAACGGAAAATTAACGCAACTTTGGGTAAACGGCAGGAGTAACTATGACTGTTTTATTAAGGCAAAATGCCTCGTCAGCTACTTAGTACTACTACTTTAGTATTTTTTTGGGTGGGCATTTTTGCGACTTCCTTGGTTGGCCGCCAAATCAGTCGGCCGGATTGGCCGACTCGGCCGACTGTTGCGCATGTATGGCTTCAATGGAAGTCATTGGTTGCCAGGTACTAGCAGAATGGGCAGTCTCTTTTATCTCCTTTCTATATCCACTGGACACCCCATGCAGCTAAGTCAAGTCAAGAAAATATTTAGCCTATGCCATGAAATTCATCTTATCACTATTACTAAAATACACTTTAAATCTTATAAAAATATCTATTGTTTAGGCTTATTATGAAAATGACTATCTGACAACAAAATGTCTATAATAGAATGACTTGTCACTAAAAAAACCTATATCCAATTGATATTTGGTCCCAAAAATAAAGTTTAAGTTTTAAACCACCAGTTTTAAATGCCTCATCAGCTACTTAGTACTACTACTTGGGTGTTTTTTCAGGTAGGCATTTTTGCGACTTCCTTGGTTGGCTACCAAATCAGTCGGCCAGATCAGCCAACTGTTGCACATGTATGTATACTTATACATGTATGTTTTTTATTTGAATGCACCCCACAGACAGCAACATTTTATTTTTAGCCTATTTTTAGCTTTAGCTAAATTTTAAGAACTACAGTCTTCTAGCACCAATGTGCATTAGCAAAAAATAGTATTGTACTAATAGTCTTTTTATTTTGGGCTATAACCTTAATATAATGATATAATAGCAAAAGCTATCAAATCTTGCTAACCAAACAGTAGTGTTTAGAGTTAGGGTTAGGGAACAAGCAGGCATGAAAGCAAATATATAATATTGCATATAGATAGAGCTAATCAAGTGTTATATCTAAGCTTTGAACTATGCTAGAAATATTGTTTCCTATACAAACTTCCTGATTTTTCTTATAAAATATTGGACTTGCTCTTATTTTATTCTTATATTCATTAAAAAATATGAAACAAATCTAGGAACTAAACAAATAGCAAAAACCTTTTTTCCAAATACCAAATAAAAATATCAAAAAGTTGTTCTATCTCTAAGCATAAACTATGCAGATGGTCATTTTTTATTACCAAATGACTGTCAGCATAATTTATAATCTGCTATGTTCAGTTGATTTAGAATTCATAAGTAGCTATATAAAAAATATAGAATTAGAAGTTTGACATAATTTGCTTTTTGCAGCTTTGTTTTATTTAAACTAGTATTACAGTTCAAAAGTTATAAGTATTTAAAGTTTAAAACCATGATGGGACCTTTTCATAGAATGACCTTTACAGCTTGTTTTCTTATAGACCTAATGACAATATTGCTTTGAAAAAATGGGAAACTGCATTAAATTTAATATTTTCTTTATTTTTAGTAATGAAAGCACAATAGTCAATACTAGTTTTATAATCAAATCTCAAACAACCCAGTAATTATTTTCTACTTTATAGCTTAAGGGAAATATCAATTCAGATTCAACTGGAAAGGTCCAACAACCATCGCATATGTAAAAAATTAATAACACTTACATTAAAACATTGACATGACACCCTAAATTATATCAGAAATACAGCCATAAATTTTCATTTTTTATTAGAAAAGATACCATCCTAAAATAAATTCCCCATATATAAAATTAAAAAGTACATGTGTAAAGTTTTGTTTGCATCTAAGACTAAAATCTTTATAAAATCTACAATAAAAAAATCTGTTGCCGGATTGTCTTCTGTCACTTGATTGTCTTGAATTGGGCTCTTTGAGACACTTGCAAGCTTAGCTTAAGGCTGTTTCACACTGCCATCAAATAAGACGAAATTTCGTATGATCACACAATTTGTAAATAAATTTTGATTCCTTTGTGCATTGGTCGTGTGAGTTAGTTGGTGGCTTGTTTGATGGGGTGTGTATGCGAGTGAATGATAATCAAGGACCACTAGAGGAAGGACGGGACACTTCGTTTCTTGGAAAATTTATTAAAGGCTGATCTAGTGGTCCTCTCCTTGGATTAGGATATAGGGCCCGTTCTATAAAGCCATCGTAAGAAAGATCATTCTTAGCTCCCATCTCCGTAGTGTAAAAGTTCCGACGAACTTACGCTACGACAGCTTTATAGTACGACCCCGATAATTCGCGACGAGTTTAGAAATGCGTGTTTCAATTGTATCTATGCATTATAGTAGCATAATAAAACAAAGTTAAACTACTTGTTTGTACACATGTCAAGAAAACAAATAAGTCAAATTTGAACTGGTTAAAAAAACTAACTTTATTGTAAAAATATGAATATTTGGTTTATTTTTCGTGTAAAGAGTGTGTATTTTAAATATAATTTAGTACCTCATGATTAAAAATCTCACGTATATAGTTAGTGTGTGCCGTCAATCCCGTCCTATTCATTATATCCTAACCTTACTGATGATTGTAGCTCCTATCCATATCCATGCTACTTTGTGTTCAAAGCTGGAATTGCAGTGATTTCATTTACATTCATACAACAGGTCGAAAAAGATTACCAATGATAAAAAGTCGCTTTCTTTTCTCATTCCCTCTTGTTGTTGGGCTACTTAAATTTAAAGGTTCGATCAATCATTAAGATAGCAAGAACTTTTTTTGTTGGCTAGCCTTCCTTGGGCTTGAAGCTAACTGTATATTGAAATTACGTTCAGCTTTCTCATTGCCTTCGCCCTTATGACAGTCAACTAGCATCAGCCAAAAAGGATGAATGAGAGCAAGCATAGGCCAAACGGAGAATATGGTTACCATTACCATGCTCCAACAAGTAGTAGAACGAATTTTCGAAAAGAGCAGAACGCTTCTCTGACAAAATCAACAGAATCTTTTAATAGAGCTTCTGGGCAAATTCACTGCCAAAACACACGCATATATAATGCTGGAAACAGAACAATCCAAGGCTCAGATGAATCTGTGACTGGTATGGCATCTGGTCAAGGCCAAGATTGGTCAAACTCTTCAAAAAAAGGACCATGGAATAAGCAATATTCACCAAATATTGATACAATTGGCTTTAAGCCTACAATGGATACAAAGAAAGAAAAGGTAATCTTATAAAAATTAAAGTGAAACTTTCTTTTTATTTCTTTAAAATTTTTGTTTTATGTTTTCTTTAAAGTTTAAGCAAAGCACAATTCTGTTTTGTCTCCCTTTTGGCCTTGGTTATAAATATTTGTTTTAATCAATAGTTTTTTTAGTTAATTATATTAAAATATATATCTATCTTTTTTATAAATACATTATACAATCTATAAATATACTAAATCTCTAAGGTTTGTATGCTTGTAGTATTATCTAATTATCACATAAGAAGGACTATAACCTATACCAAATTATATTCTAATAGCATAATATATATTTTGTAATTGCCTTTTCTTGGCTTATTGATATAAGCTCTTTAAGTGGCTCTTTATTATACATTTTTTATCATATTATATACAATAATTTGGGTATACCAATTAGTTTCAACAAAAATAGAACATAGTTGGCTCTATTGGAATTCTCCTTTTGTTTTGCTTCTTCCTTTTCTATTGCCTTTTCTGTTTATTTTATTTTTCTTTCCTTCATTTTCCCTTGACTCATTTCTTTATTGTTTATTGTTTCTGATTAAGGGAAGAGGCAATATTATAACCTAATTTTGGCTAATAGCCCTTTCAACTAGGCTTAGATAATCTCAATTGTTCAGCCAAGTGTTTTGCATATATGACCCTTGTATAAAGCCTTTGCTTTTTAAATAATAAATTGACTATACCTTTTCAATTTTAGCCTAGCAGCAGCAGCAAGGAGATGCAGTCTGTGGCCAAATATATAGTTAAAAAGGTGAGAATTGTTTTAATTAGCAGAAATATATAGGCATTTTAGCATCAAATATCTTTAGTTAACTGAATTTATAATAACAATGTCTTCAACAGCGAGACCAGCATAAAGAAGCCAGTCCCAGTGGCCAGCTAGCTCAGCAATACAAGGACGAATCACCAGGTCCTGAACCTGCTGCCACTGCTGGTGGAGAGGCAGAGTGGCCCAGCCTGCAGCAACCACAGCGGCTGTCCCGCCCAGCTTGCAGTGTCGCCACCGCCTCAGCACCAGTCTCCACTGCATCACCAACTCGCCTCGCCCACCTGCAAGAGCTACCACTGCCGCCGGCTCCACTGACGCTGGTGACACCAAGTGGCAAATTTGTTGATGAGGCCCAGCGCCAGGAGTTCCAGGAATACCTGGACCCGACAAACACCAACTTCAGTGTTGTTGGCGTGCTGGGGCTGCAGGTAGCTAATTTAGAATATTTTCGAAATTTATATCTAGCATAGAAATAGAAGCACTGATACTCCTGATCTGCTGTAAAGTGTACAGCTTATACTTGTACAGTACTTGCAGGCTAGAGGTCAGGTAAGAATAGGATCAATTGTTTTTGATCAATGGGATCAATGGATTTTAGCGATCACGAGATCGGGAATGTAATCCGAATCAAGGGATTGGGATGGGATCCCGGGATTGGGATGGGATCCCGGGATTGGGATGGGATCCCGGGATTGGGATGGGATCCTGGGATGGGGATGGGATCGGGATGGAATGGGATCTCGGGATCAGGATGGAATTGGGATCCCGGGATGGGGATGTGATCGGGATCCCGGGATCGGGATGGAATGGTATCCTGGGATCGGGATGGAATGGGATCCTGGGATCGGGATGGAATGGGATCTCGGGATCAGGATGGAATTGGGATCCCGGGATGGGGATGTGATCGGGATCCCGGGATCGGGATGGAATGGGATCCTGGGATCGGGATGGAATGGGATCCTGGGATCGGGATGGAATGGGATCCTGGGATCGGGATGGAATGGGATCCTGGGATTGGGATGGAATGGGATCCCGTCTTTCTCTAGTGTTAGTACTGTGGGGAGTCGCTCCCTTGTTTGTATCTTACCGCCTCTTAGAGCTGCCGAGCTGCAACGGGGAGAACTGGACTCCTTGAGCTCAGCTTTATTGAACAATGGCACTTCTGTTGCTATGCAAGTGTTGAAGGTCCCAAAAGTCCGCCAGGCTCACCGTAATCATGACCGCGTGTTGCTTATAGACATCTGCAAATTGCATGTCCCTCAACCCCTTCCCCTGACAGTCCTCGGGCAAGTCCAGCCTGCTCAACTCGCTGCTGCTCGGCCGCCTGCCAGGCCAGGAGGAGCCACCGGCCGGCCGGGCCTTCGCCGTTGAAAGCCTAGACAACCTGCTGGGCAACGCGCACCGCACCAGGGGCGTGCAGCTGCAGACAACGCCTGAGCGGGCCTTCCTGCTCGACTGCGAGGCCCTGCTGGCTCTGTCCAGCGCCGAGGCGCTCATCCAGGCCGCCGCTAGCGAACGGCGTGGCGGCGGCAACAGCGGTGCCGGCTCCACCGGCGCCAACGCCGGCCAATCCGACTTCATCACAGTTGAGACCGGCGCCACAATGCACGGCATCCAACTCAGCGCCTTCCTCATGTCCGCCTGCCACCTCCTGCTGGTGGTGGCTGACGGCTGGCCGGACCCGGACCTGCTCCGCCTGCTGCTCGCCGCCGACATGCTGCGGCCTGCCGTGCTGGACGACACCGGCTTTCAGCCCCGTGTGATCTTTGTGCTGAACCGGACACCGGCCGACGCCGGGCCCGCGCCCGCCCGCCTGCGCGAACTGCTGGCCGGCCTGTTTGAGGGGGCCGCCTTCCGGCTCGATGCCGGCAGCGTCTTCTGCCTGCCGCTGCTGGACGAAGACTGTCCGGGTGAGGGCTGTGACTGTCCGGGTGATGACTGACTGACTGGTGAGGGCTGTGACTGTCCGGGTGAGGGCTGTGACTGTCCAGATGAGGGCTGTGACTGTCCGGGTGAGGGCTGTGATTTTCCGGTTGGGCCGGTTTGTTGCAGCACAGTGAAGATAAATTTTCTTTCTCAACATGCTCGCCGATCTCATGACTCATTCTGCCAGACTCGGCGGCGGCCATCGAGTACACCGAGGAGCTGGAGCGGCTGCGCAAGCTGATTCTCACGTCTCCCAGGCACCACATGCTGCGCCAGGACCTGTTCAACGAGAAAGTCTGGTAGGAGTTGGCTGATCGATATTCAAATATTTATTTAATATCGCGTTTTATGCAATCCCTTTACTGTTAGTAGAGTCAGCAGGGCTTTGATTTGCTTTCTTATCTTGCCTTCCCCTTCTCTGCAGGCTGGACTTTGCCGCCGAAGTGTGGGAGAACATTGAGAAGTCCGTCATGCTAGCCGAGTACCACAGGCTGATCGGGTGAGGCTGGGAGATTTGCCAGAGATGAGAAACCGGCAAAAGCTGCCGTCTTTGTTCTGGCGAAGCAGCCGCTGCCTGCCGCGTCCTTCGCATCGCCATAATCTGGCGGGCGGCCTCCGCGCGCGTGTCCGCGAGCCCGGCAGGAGCGGCAGCTGCCCCGGCCCTGGCAACAGCCCATTATCTAACTGACCGCCCCCTTTTCACGGGACGGTGTTGGGCGAAAGACGGCTGCTAATTAATGCCGCGGGGCCGCGCCGACTCCTCTCTGTAATCTGCGAACTGAGGCAGGAGCTGAGAGGCGGTCAGCTCGGAGTTTTTCCCTCTCTTGTGTTGCCGACGCCCCCCTTTGCTGCTCAACTGTCCCTCATCCGTGCTCTCGTGTGCCGCGTTTCTTTACTCAAGTCTGCTTTTGCCCCCCTCCCCCTACCCAGTCCGATTTGTGCTCGTCAATATTCGGCTGATTTGCAGTGATTTATCGAACCCCGGAGACAAGTTGATTCCTACAGTTGTCTTATCTGATAGTAAATTTGATTGACAGATTGTCTGTCCTTGGTGTGACTCTTATTGGCATCACTTAAGCTGCTTGGCTCTGCCGTGTTTCCACTACTATTACTAGTATGTTTGTTCTGATGTTTATCAACAAATAAAAAACTAACCTAATCTGCCATTGCATCCCATTATGTCTGCTTGCAATTGCATGTTTCTTCTGCTGTCAGTTTCTTTTGACTCGGTCGTGTGACCAATTGCCGAAATTTGTGTCGCCAAATTAATGTGAAAGCGTCTTCTAGGCCTCTGAAATGATAACTCACCTTTAAGGTTTGAGCACTTCACCGTGATCATATGTATGAAGTTCACTGTGATCATATGTAAGAAGTTACTGTGATCGTGTGTGAGTAGTTCACTGTGATCAAGTGTGAGCAGTTCACTGATCATGTGTGAGCAGTTCACTGATCATGTGTGAGCAGTTCACTGATCATGTGTGAGCAGTTCACTGATCATGTGTAAGCAGTTCACTGTGATCATGTGTGAGCAGTTCACTGTGATCATGTGTGAGCAGTTCACTGATCATGTGTGAGCAGTTCACTGATCATGTGTGAGCAGTTCACTGATCATGTGTAAGCAGTTCACTGTGATCATGTGTGAGCAGTTCACTGTGATCATGTGTGAGCAGTTCACTGATCATGTGTGAGCAGTTCACTGTGATCATATGTAAGAAGTTCACTGTGATCATGTGTGAGCAGTTCACTGTGATCATGTGTGAGCAGTTCACTGTGATCATGTGTAAGCAGTTCACTGTGATCATGTGTGAGCAGTTCACTGATCATGTGTGAGCAGTTCACTGATCATGTGTGAGCAGTTCACTGATCATGTGTAAGCAGTTCACTGTGATCATGTGTGAGCAGTTCACTGTGATCATGTGTGAGCAGTTCACTGATCATGTGTGAGCAGTTCACTGTGATCATATGTAAGAAGTTCACTGTGATCATGTGTAAGCAGTTCACTGTGATCATGTGTAAGAAGTTCACTGTGATCATGTGTGAGCAGTTCACTGTGATCATGTGTAAGCAGTTCACTGTGATCATGTGTAAGCAGTTCACTGTGATCATGTGTGAGCAGTTCGCTGTGATCATGTGTGAGCAGTTCGCTGTGATCATGTGTGAGCAGTTTGCTGTGATCATGTGTGAGCAGTTCGCTGTGATCATGCGTGAGCAGTTCACTGTGTGATCATATGTAAGAAGTTCACTGTGATGTGTGAGCAGTTCACTGATAATGTGAGCAGTTCACTAATAAATCGTGAGCACATGTTAGCGTAGGCGGTTCAGAAAGCTACAGATAAAACTGTCTCATTCCATTTTTCCGGTCGCTAATTGCGATAAGTTCAGACTGCGCCCCGCCCCTCCAGATAACTCTGGCTCCGGACTGCCGCGCTGCAGTCGCCGTGTTTGCTGAGCCCTCCAATCTTCTAGAGTCCTCTTGAGAGGCGGAGGTCCTCACCAGTTGCCATGCAGGCGGGCCAGCAGCATATTTGCTTAATTATCAAAACGCTGCGCGCAGTGGACTGTCGCAATTTCGTTTAAACCGCCAGTCGGCGACCTCTTTAGCCTCAACTGTGAGTGGCCGTCTCCACTGCGCTGCCTCGCACCTCTGTCAGTCTGCTCAAGTGTGCCGACCCCGCCCCGGCCTCTGATTGATCCCAGCTCAAAAATCGCTGACCATCTTGAGTCCACTCGGATCGTTAGCCGTTGCCCCCTGGGGGCGAAGAGGCTGGGAAAAGCGGTTGCCAAGTGGGGGGGGGGGCCGAGACTGCTGTCGACCTCCGCCTACCCTCAGTGCACTCGGCCCAGTGTTTCCGGGCCGCATGAGAGTGATCGATCGCTGCTGTCCCGCAGCTGCCCGTCCGCCCGACTCGCTGCGCCTCACACTGGGGGGGCGGCCCTGCAGCTGAATGTGTGAGAAGGCGGCTGCTACAGGTACAGTGCGATGGAATGCACCACTGCCGCAGAATGCCATGAATATGAATATCTGTGCATCGGCTATCTCCGCACAGCCGCAGCTCTGCACACTGGGGGACGGTCTAATCTCCATCCGAATCGCCCACAGGCCTCTGGATAGCAGGCCGGGATCCGGCGCTGCATCTCTGCTGCTGCTCCCGGAGCTGGAATTTTTCTGCTTCTGCTTTGCAGCGGCACAGGATATTGGCCCCTGTTGCCGAGCCTCGCTTAACTTCCGGTTCTGGGGGATCAGGGAGTTGGCTATTTCTCACGAGCTGGCCCGGGGGTCGAGAGACTGCTGGCTGTTGCTGCTGGGGGAAGCGGCGGATCGCGCTTGAGCAGCAAAAGTGCAATCCGGATTTGGGAAGTGAAAGGGAGGAGAGGTCGAGATCGGGGGGAGGCAAGCGGGCTTGGGAACGGGACAAGCGAGAGCGGGATATCGGGGAGCATGGGGAATTGGGATTCCAGAGCCGGCGGGTGTACTGGGGCCCCCGGCCCATGCAGATAGAATCTGCTCCCAGGCGGAACCCGGCAGCTGGAATGCTCAGCTGGCCGGTCTCTTCTCCCATTGTCCACGCCGTCATCCCGCGGATTAGCGCCGCTGCCGCCGCGAAATCCCGTCGGGGACGCGAGAGCCACGCGGGGATTGCGAGCGGCGCGGAAAACCACGAGAGGGGGGGGGCGAGAACGCCGGGGCAAAAAAATTGGGATGAAGCTCTGCAGCAGCCGTGGCGGCGATTGCTTTGCATATTCCAATCTGCGATGTCTTCGGCTCTGCTGTAGAAATTGATACAGCGGCGGCGGCTTCCGCATTGCTTCGCACCCTGAGAGAGAGAGGGGGAACGGAGAACGCTTGAAAATTAGCAGTGCGTGCCGCTGTTTGCAGAGGAGCGCCAGCGCTGGGTATTGGAGTTGTGCTGGGGTCTGCTGTGAAACTCGAGAGAGATGGGCTGGTTTGTGTTGGGGAGGGGGGTCTGGACCGAGCTGTGAGAGGCTCCGAGCACGAGTCTCGAGACTCGCATGAGGCACGTGCAAACCTGCGGCCCAGCTCGCAGTCACTCCTCACCTACCCAGCTGCATCGGGGGTCAACCTCTCGGCTGTTCCCTCCCGCACTTCCCCCTCTGCATTCCGAATTCCCAGCACCTTTGTGTGTGTCCCCTTCCATCCCGCGTGTCCGCGGCCGTCCCACGCAGAGCCGCCTCTGCCCTTCCACCGACAGCCTCGGATGCTGCGCAGCCTGGCCCGAGCTGATGGAGAGCGGGGAGAGTCCGCACCCCCCGCCCGCGTGTCTCCGCCGCCCGGAAAATGAGCTAAAAATGAGAGCGAAGATGAGGCGGCCGGCTCTGTGCGGCTGCAATCAGGATGGGTTGGGGAACGCAACTCGAAGCCCCAGCCACTCTTTCTGCGGGAACATGTCCCAGCATCTGCGCCTCATCTCTCCACCCCTATCCGCCTATTTCTCTCCCCTCCATACCCCAGGGCTATCCGCAGCCAACAGTCGAGACTCGAGCTGAATCAGCTTCTCACAGTACTTGACAGCGGCCCGACACCCCGCCTCGCCCGCTGCCGGGTGTCATCGCCCAGCATCCTCTTCTTCGCCTCGAGCCCGTATCCAGCCGCTTGCCCGGGCCCCCCCGCCCCGCAACAAGCTGAGACCAGTCTGCTTTCGCATCTCTCTCCCTCTCTCGCCCCCACCCTCCGCCTGAGCGCCCCTCTGTCGTAGGCGCTGCAGACTCGCCATTTGCTGCCTCCCTCCACCGGCCCGGTCAGAACCGGCGCAGGGGATTGGGGAGGAGGGGCAGATCCTCAGCTCCCCCGCTCTGTCCGCTCCGCCCTCCCCGCCCGCAGGCCGCGGCGACCCACCAGCAACCCCAGCTTCGACCCGTTTCTTAAGTCTCCCCTCGCCGACTCGCGGCCGGTCGGGAAACTTGTTCAGCACTGCAGCGCTGGCCGAGGGGCAACTCGGCTGAGAGCGAGCGAGAGGCTTCTTCCAGCAGACTCTGCGATCAGGACGGCCTGCAAACTCTCGCAACTTCTGGAGTCCAGCCAGCCGGCGAGGTGGCAAGTGGAGGCCGAGTTGAGTCCACTTGGCATTTTAGAAGCTGAGTGAGTCTGCTTGCAACTGTTTACAAAGACTTTGTTCAAAGTTCATTCAAGCGAAGGCTCTGAGGCTGGTTCGCCAGAAACTTGAAGCAGCCGTTGCCAATGCGCAAAAATAATCGTAGGCACTAACACGCAGCCCCTACGAGACATGGGGAGAGAGAGAGAGCTTCTTCTAGGGGAGCAAAGACTTCCTAAGAGAGCCCATGGCATTCTCCGGACCCAGAAGTCCGTGGGTGAGCCGGTTTGCGCAGAGAAAAGTGCATCTTTAAACCGGCATGTCGCCTTCCTGAGCTGCGGCACGGCAGGAAGTGGCCGCGGGGGGGGGGGCGGGGAGCTGAAGACAGGGAGTGGGTCAAGTAGAGAGGAAATTATCCTAAGGGAGTTATCATTAAGGGAATTTTATTGGCAGGCTTTCATTGGGGTTTGTAGTCGGGACTCGTTTATCATACCGTAACTTTTCGGGGGTACCGATTGGAGGGTATTTTCGTCAGGGTTTATCACGGGTGTTCTACAATATTTCTCAGGAGGCATTTTATGAGACTTTATCCTGAGATGGACATTTATGTGGGTATTTCCTCAGGGGTATTTCCTCGGGGTATTTCTTCAGGGGCATTTCCTCGGGAGTATTTCTTCGGTGGTATTTCCTCAGGGGTATTTCCTCTTGAGTATTTCCTCAGAGGTATTTCTTCAGGGGTATTTCGTCAGGGGTATATCCTAAGGGTTATTTCCTTAGGAGTATTTCCTAAAGGTAATCAGTCGGTGGTGGGGGTGAACGGAAGGTCAGCTGCTCAGCCTTCGCCTCCAACCGTCTCGGAATTGCAGCGCACTCGCGACATGGTGGACCGCGAGCTGCTAAACGTTGTGTGGGTGACGGCCTCTGTGGTGGCGGGCACGGGCACCACCCTGATCGCCCTGGTGCTCATCTGCAAGGTCACTCAGCGCTGCCGGCTACGCTGCCGTCGTCGAAAAATTAAAGGCAGCGGCGGTCGCGGCCTCCCAGACGATGCAGACACAGCCTGTTGCTGCTGCTGCTGCGGCAGCGGCGGCGGAGCTGACGGCTTCGGCCGATCGTCCACCGCTGTCTACGACGCCGCCCGGACTGGCAATAAGCCGGCGATGGACACCTTCGACGACTTTCTGCAGCGGTCCTTCAGCCCTGGCGGCCACGCGGAGGCCCTGGCCCAGTCCAGTCAACAGCAGCAGCCATTGCCGCCGCCGCAGCAGCCGCAAGCGCAGCCGAGACCGCCGCCGCCGCCGCAGCCACAGCCGCTGCCGCAGCCGCAGATTGCGGCAGGCGCGTCCTCCAATGCGGCCGCTGCGGCAGCGGCGGCGGCGGCGGCGGCGGCAGCGGCCTCAGCAAATCGGCAGTCAGGAACCCCGACAGCGCCAAAACCGCCCCTCGTTGGTGCGGGCTCCATGCCGCATCAGCAGCCGCAATACCAGCAGCGGACTTCGCCAATGATTGGCTCGCCGCGTCAGACCCCGCCGCAGCTGCAGCTGCAATCGCAGAGTCTGCATCAACAGCAGCAGCAACAACAGCAGCAGCAGCAGCAGCAGCAGCAACAGCAGCAGCAG
This sequence comes from Macrostomum lignano, assembly GCA_002269645.1. Taxonomy (NCBI): domain Eukaryota; kingdom Metazoa; phylum Platyhelminthes; family Macrostomidae; genus Macrostomum; species Macrostomum lignano. The sequence continues at coordinate 417,709 of NIVC01000758.1, read as the reverse complement.
CAGCAGCAGCAGTATCAACAGCAACAGCAGTACCTTCAACAACAACAACAGCAGCAGCAGCAGCAGCAGCAGCAATACCTGCAGCAGTACCCGTCAAAGGATTCTCAGGCGCTCCTCAACCAGATTGTCGGCGCCCAGCAGCCACAGCTGACGCACCCCGGCCTGGTGCCCAACCGCATTTCTCGACAGCCGACTCAGTCACCGCAGCAGCAGCAGCAGCAGCAGCAGCTGCTCGGCCATCACCGCTCCATGGCGATGCTGCACGGACCATCGCAGCCTCCGCAGCAGCAGCCGCAGCCCCCGACTTCGATGTCACCACTGCGCGGCCGCATGCCAGTCGGCCTGGCGAGGCACCAGTCGGACGCCGCCGTGGCTGCCTACGCCTACGCGGTGCGGGAGGCCGCAGCGGCCGCCGCCGCAGTCAGCGTCGACCTGCAGTCGATGCCGCCGTCGGCCTACGAGCAGCACCAGCACCTGCTGCAGCGGCACCACCGGCCCATGGCCTTCGAGATCTGCGAGAGCGACTGCGACCGGTACAGCGACCTCAGTCTGGGCGGTGGCGGCTCCGGCGGCGGCAACCACCTGGACGGTGTCGGGAGCGCCGTCGAGAAGGCAGCGAAACCGGCCACATCAGTCGCCGTCGCCTTCAACTACGACACGTACGACACCGAGTGGCCGCTGAACAGCTACGTGCGACCTGGCGCAGCCGCCGGCTTCCACGAAGGCGTGCAGGCCCGCTGCCACCCCGCCAGGAGGGGCCACATCCTCTTCGGCCGGGGCACCGGCCGCTTCACCGGCAACTTGTGATCGGCGAGGCCTCTGATTGCTCAACTCGCAGCCCGGGATCCCAGGTGAGCAGAGTGGAGTGTCCGACTTGTAGAGCTTTTGTATGGCCCTGGCTTAACGCTATCGGCGACATCGGCACACAGCCTGCGCTGAGGCAATTCTGCCCATTCCACGGACTTCTGCGCTAATAGTGTACGCAGGCACGCACTCATACACACGCTCACAGGGTGTACAGCGCCTCTGTACATAATCGTCAAGTATGTGCACTCTGTGCCTTGGGGGTTGGCGGTCCTCATGAGTTGTGAATCTTCCCCAAATGAATGCGGAAGTAAACAGAATCGAGCTTGTGAACCTCCGTGTTGAACTTTGAACCTCAGTGTCGAACTTGTGAACCCCAGGGTCGAACTTGTGAACCTCAGGGTCAAACTTGTGAATCTCAGAGTCGAACTTGTGAACTCCAGGGTCGAACTTGTGAACCTCAGGGTCAAACTTGTGAATCTCAGAGTCGAACTTGTGAACTCCAGGGTCGAACTTGTGATCGAACTTGTGAACCCCAGGGTTGAACTTGTGAACCCCAGGGTTGAACTTGTGAACCCCAGGGTTGAACTTGTGAACCCCAGGGTTGAACTTGTGAACCCCAGGGTTGAACATGTGAACCTCAGGGTCGAACTTGTGAACCCCATAGTCGAACTTGTGATCGAACTTGTGAACCCCAGGGTCAAACTTGTGGATCTCAGGGTCGAACTTGTGAACCCCAGGGTTGAACTTGTGATCGAATTTGTGAACCTCAGGGTCGAACTTGTGAACCTCAGGGTCGAAATTGTGGATCTCAGGGTCGAACTTGTGAATCTCAGGGTCGGACTTGTGAACCTCAGGGTCGAACTTGTGAACCTCAGGGTCGAATTTGTGAGCCTCAGGGTCGAACTTGTGAATCTCAGGGTCGAACTTGTGAACCTCAGGGTCGAACTTGTGAACCTCAGGGTCGAACTTGTGAATCTCAGGGTCGAACTTGTGAACCTCAGGGTCGAACTTGTGAACCTCAGGGTCGAACTTGTGAATCTCAGGGTCGAACTTGTGAATCACAGGGTCGAAATTGTGGATTTCAGGGTCGAACTTGTGAATCTCAGAGTCGAATTTGTGAGCCTCAGGGTCGAACTTGTGAATCTCAGGGTTGAACTTGTGAACCTCAGGGTTGAACTTGTGAACCTCAGGGTCGAACCTGCACAAGAATTTCCGGACTGGTAAAAAAGTTGTGTCCAAATTCTAGAGTGTCCGACCTGAAGTCCAGATTCTGGATCACAGGTGTCCGACATGCCAGTCTCTGTGTCCGGTTTCTAGATCCCACGGTGTGTCGCTGCAGTCAGACCATCGCAGGTACCAAACTGATGCAGCGGCACCTGTCAGTGATCTATCTGAGCACCTCGAAAATCCCGAGAAATGGCAGTTTTATAGTTAGCGCAGTCTGTTTTGATGCACGACGATATCTATGAAAATTTACAGATTTTTATCCCTTTATTTTCTCTACAGACTACTGACACGAATTTGGACAGTAGTGCACTGCGATAATGCGGCCAGCCAAAGTTTTGCAATTTTTCTCATCCCCATCTCTGGCCCCGCAGGACCTCGGGCGGCTCGCGGCCCGAACCTCAGCGGCTTCGTGAGACTTTAACTTTTTGTCAGTCGAGCGGCGAACTCCAAAATCAGTCGGCTCTCGGCGCGGCAGAGTGAAACCCATCGCTCATTGATTTCCGTGACTTTCTCTTTCAGAAGATTTTCTTGTGCAATTGGCACTTTCTTCAAAAATCGTTCGTGATAGCGCAGTTTCTGAGCTTCACTCTTTGCTAGCAAAGTCTTCCTGACCCCCCCCCCGTTGCCCGCCTCACCCGCCCTCTTCATTCTTTCCCGTCTGTTTCTTGGCCTGGCTGCCGCAACTCTCAGATCCTCATCTTCAGTTTCTCAGCAAAACAAAACAAAGACCAGAGAGACACGGGCAGGCAGAGCCCGATTTCTAGCTGTTGAAATCGCGGTGACTGTAGGAGTGCGGTTGCTATTTTGTGCAAGGCAAGCTGACTGCAGCAGCAGCTCCATCACGGTGCAGTTTGCCAGTATGTACAGAGAATCTCGGGGTTCCCGGGTGGGGGGGGGTCGAGTCAGCTGCTGTCCAGAGTCTTCATCGACTGCGACTGACCTCCGGTTGAGGCTGCGGTCGCTGGCGGGTTCTGGAAATCGAACTTCTGACCTCCGCCGGCCACAAACGTTGCTGAATCCTCGTCAGCAGCCTCCAGCTGCGGCGGCTCCGGCGGCTGCTGCGTCTGCCCGAAGGAAGCTCCCGGACAGCGGGGTGACAACTCCTCGTCCACCTCTTGGATTTCCTGGAAGGTGACCGGCTGGGTCTTGTAGCGCTCCTGCCGCGCCCGCCGGGCCGCCTTGCCGCGCTGTGGCCGCTGCAGCGGCACCGCCACCTCGTTGACGCCGGCAGCCGCGGCGGCCGCCACCGCTGCCGCAGCGCCAGGGGCGGCCGGTCTCGGATTGAAGTAGAGCGGGTCCGCCACCACCGACCGCTTCGAAGCCGCGGCGGCGGCGACGGCTGCAGCAACCGCAGCCGACGTTGCCTCCGAAGCGGCGTCAAGTTGATGGCGTCGGCGAACCGGATTCGGGCTGCGGAAGACGGGCGGCGGCACTCGCGGCGGGAAAATGTCGTCGCAGCCGCCCGCTGCCCCGGCGCGTCCATGGCTGACTGGCCTCCTGCTTGACTGGAGTGTCGCGTTCGTCCGCTTGGCCGGGCCGGTGCGCGCAGGAGGGGTTCCGGCCGGGAGCGGGGGCGGAGGCGGCGCTTATTTAAAAAGGCGAAAGGAGGCGCAGGGGGATTGGCTTCGTTCAATCCTCAGCCTCTTCGCTTCTCTGAAGGGTTGGAGTTGGGGATGGCGCCTACTTTGATGGGGCAGAGAGGCTGGAAGGTGCAATCGTCGCTCGCCGGCAGGGGCGGGTGGGGGCAAACAGAGGAGGGAAAGCAGAGGCAGCGCTGGCGCCTCCTCCCTTAACTCGCAGCGATCGGCAGCCCCCGCGGGCCGTCAGGGCGCATACATAATCTTCTTCAGCCTGCTTCATCTTCTTCCTTTCTTGCGCATCCGCCCACTCCCAGAAATCCGAACTTTTTTTTCGCCACAGCCTCCTCGCCATCGCCTGTTTTGCCCCGGCTCCCCGTCAGTCCGTCCCCGCCCTGTTTCCCCCGGGCTTTGACTCACGGGCTCCCGGCGCGTGTTGCGCCTGCGGATTGAGGCGCATCCCGCCGCTGCCATCAGCCCGCCCAGAGCTGCACCCGAAGGCCTGCCTTCCCAAGTCCCGTCTTCCCATTCTCGGCCTTCCTGCCCGCGCCCCTGTCGCGCCCTCCGCTGCTTCGGCTGGCAACCAGCAGCGACTCCATATTGGAGCGCTCAGCCCCGGGGCGGCGCGCGGATGCGGGAAGCAAATCCAGAATTTGTGTAGACAGGAAGACACAGCCGGAAAGTCCGCGACCCCCCATGTGGGAAACACAGATCCCAGCATTGCTGGCCCCCGGTTTCTTCATTTTTCCTACTAAAAGCAATCAGCCCGCGCCAGAGTTCTCTTCCCCCATCTGCTTCTCCCCTCTCGCTTTCTGGGGCGCCGTCAACTTTGCTAGGCCTGGTGCGTGCAGGACCGAACGAAGCCTGCATTGCTACATTGATGCAGTCGAGCGATCCGCCCAGTTGAACCCGCTTCCCCATCCCCTGAAGCGGCAAATGCGGATCCCCCATATGGTGCTCCCGCTCCCCAGGCTACCGCTCGCCACTTGGTCTCGCATCTCCATCCGCTCCATCATGTCTGTTTTCTTACTTTCTGCCCAGCCTTTTTTACTTTTCCACCACACTTACATGCGGGCATGGCGGGGTCCAGTATTGGCTGCGGCGAACATCTTAGCGTGATTCTATGCAGTGCATGCCCTCCTCTCTGTTCTCTCTTATCCCTGTAAGCAGGTCCAGCTTGTTCCTAAGTTGTGCTGGAGGTTATGTTGCTTTGAACCAGAGTCGACCCCCCGCATGGTTTTCTTGTTTTTGCACAGCTGACGCTGCTATTCAATTTTAGTCGTTTAAACCAAATCAGCTGGTTTTTTGTTTACACGCATCGAATGAATGACTTTGCATGTACGATTAAACACGAATAATTTTATGCCGTGCCAGTAAAAACGATTATATATTAATGTTTTATAGCAACTGCTGTCGTTATTTTGCCTAGAAGGTGGCGATGATTAATTTATTTGCTTTGACATTCTGTATTGTCGATCCACTTAAAATAAATGCAGTGAAAAATATGTGACTTTCAGATCAATTTTTTCTGGACTTTGTTTTCGTCCTGACTCTTGATCCTTCAATAAATGAGGAAATTGGATCAAGTTTCAAATGTAAATTTACATGTAGACCTCCACTGTCAAAGTTTCGATTGAGTGTGGTCTTCAGCTAGTTTAGCTTCAGGGACAAACGAAGCGTGCGTTACAGTGCTGTAATCCTTTTTGGTGCATTATTCTCCTAAATGAGTTTATGACCTTTGGCATAGAAACGATTGAACTTTTTTAAATAAGCTCATGTTCAACAAATCATAATTTCATGCTCGTGTAAAAAGGAATTGCATGGCTTAAAATCACGAAATTTGTTTTTTTGCAACCAGGTAGAACGAAGAATGTTCGAGCTAATTGATTTTAGCTTCTCCGCTCTAAATGTCTACGCGGCTTGCCTCGCTAACTTGTAGATTTAAATCGAGCACGGTTTTGAAACGCAGCCATTTAAAACAAACAAAAAACGAAATAATTTTAATTACCTATTTTTAAACATAGAGTTGATACAGTCAAAGATAGAAACTATTTAAAAAAAATTTTTATTTTTATATGCGAACAATTGTTCTTTTATTGCTATTGACACTGAAATATTCAACTACTGCTCCCAAGAACGAATAAAAATTTCTGTTTAAAAAGCGATTTGGCTTTACATTATCGCTTTTGTTTCTAGAACCTAAGCTATCCGATAAAGTGTTCCCTATAGGAACTTAGTAGAGACAAATAGGCCTAGTTAATAGGTTTTTAAGAATCTGAAGCTTCTAACTGGGTACAGCTATTGTAATTTTTAATTTCCTAGTGCGTCGCGGTTATTAGATATTGGACGAGCAAGATGCATGAGAACTGATAACTTATGAAACGTTCCCTATTACAATCAAATAAATTTAGTCCAAAGTCATTCTTATTGTGCTTTTTACTGCTGTAGTTCGAAATTATTTTTTAAAACATCAATTTGCAAAATAGCAAAAATAACATTTATTTTTATTGCTGTCATTCTTTAATGAAAAAGCTCAATAAGCTGCACATATGTTTCTTATTACTTCGTATTTTTTAACCTTTCTAACGTAAATCTAGTCTGATTCAGTACTTAATTCCAAATAAAAAATATGAAACAATATTTCAAGATTGAACTTCATATTTTGTCTCTTATTTAGTACGTATATAGGAGATTTTATCATTACAAATTAAAAGTATCAGTATTCTTGTGAGTAAAAAAAACATTTAAATGCTTTTATAACTCAGTAGTATATTTAGACGAATATTTCTATTATTTCTCCTTGTAATTCAGACAAAAATTCTCTGAACTACGGTACTTGTGCTTGCACAAATACACAATATTTTTTGCTTTGCGCTGCTAAATCTTTATTCTATTGCATGTGCTATATGGATACGAAAATCGCTAGCAATGGCCAGAAAAGCTATAAACAAGAAAAGGAGTCCTCAATTGAAACCGAGGATTCGGACCTGTCGCCGCTAGTCGAGGAATATCCTGCGGTCAGCGTCGAGTGGGGCGACGCGGATGTTGAGAAAATCGAAGGTAATTCAGCATTGTTCAATACTGTTGCATACGGTTTGCAAACATCGCAAATATGATTTGGTTTTAAAAATGCTATAGAAAACCCACCGGAGGCGCTCTACCCGGCCATTGGGGACGCCCTTCGGTCCGGCCTGTCTGGCGAGTCATTGTGTCGCAGTTTCTGCGGCGGGAGGAACTGCAAATACTGCTGCCCGGAGGGGCGCTTCCACAGGGACTGCTTTGCCATACAGGGCCTGTACTCGCACTGGTGAGCAGCAGGCAGCTAAGCAGAAGGCGGTTCCTAGATGCCTTCGCCATGTATTGATTTAAATTTCCTATGATGAAAATAACACAGCAGCAATTGCCGCCCCTCTTACTCTTATTGACAGGGTTACCCCAGAAATTCTGGCTATGAGCCGGCCAAGCGATGAAGCAATAAAACAGTTTGACATCATTAAACAACTCACTGAGTAAGACTTTTTGAGCAACAGGTGGCTAAATTCATAGCAACCGGAAGCTAGATTCAAAACAACCGGAGGCTAGATTCAAAACAACCGGAAGCTAGATTCATAACAACCGGAAGCTAGATTCATAGCAACCGGAAGCAACAGTAGATTCATAGCAAACGGAAGCAGCAGTAGATTCATAGCAACCGAAAGCTAGATTCATAGCAACCGCAAGCTAGATTCATAACAACCGCAAGCTAGATTCATAGCAACCGGAAGCTAGATTCATAACAACCGGAAGCAACAGTAGATACATAGAAACCGGAAGCTAGATTCATAACAACCGCAAGCTAGATTCATAACAACCGCAAGCTAGATTCATAGCAACCGGAAGCAACAGTAGATTCATAGCAACCGGAAGCTAGATTCATAGCAACAGGAAGCTAGATTCAAAACAACCGGAAGCTAGATTCATAACAACCGGAAGCTAGATTCATAGCAACCGGAAGCAACAGTAGATTCATAGCAAACGGAAGCAGCAGTAGATTCATAGCAACCGAAAGCTAGATTCATAGCAACAGGAAGCTAGATTCATAGCAACAGGAAGCTATATTCATAGCAACCGAAAGCTAGATATAGGAACCGGAAGCTAGATTCATAGCAACCGGAAGCTAGATATAGGAACCGGAAGCTAGATTCATAGCAACAGGAAGCTAGATTCATAGCAACCGAAAGCTAGATATAGGAACCGGAAGCTAGATTCATAGCAACCGGAAGCTAGATTCATAGCAACAGGAAGCTAGATTCATAGCAACAGGAAGCTATATTCATAGCAACCGAAAGCTAGATATAGGAACCGGAAGCTAGATTCATAGCAACCGGAAGCTAGATATAGGAACCGGAAGCTAGATTCATAGCAACAGGAAGCTAGATTCATAGCAACCGAAAGCTAGATATAGGAACCGGAAGCTAGATTCATAGCAACCGGAAGCTAGATTCATAGCAACTGGAAGCAGCAGTAGATTCATGGCAACCGGAAGCTAGACTCATAGCAACCGGAAGCAGCAGTAGATTCATAGCAACCGGAAGCTAGACTCATAGCAACCGGAAGCAGCAGTAGATTCATAGCAACCGGAAGCTAGACTCATAGCAACCGGAAGCAGCAGTAGATTCATAGCAACCGGAAGCAGCAGTAGATTCATAGCAACCGGAAGCAGCAGTAGATTCATAGCAACCGGAAGCAGCAGTAGATTCATAGCAACCGGAAGCAGCAGTAGATTCATAGCAACCGGAAGCAGCAGTAGATTCATAGCAACTGGAAGCAGCAGTAGACTCATAGCAACCGGAAGCAGCAGTAGATTCATAGCAACCGGAAGCAGCAGTAGATTCATAGCAACCGGAAGCAGCAGTAGATTCATAGCAACTGGAAGCAGCAGTAGATTCATAGCAACCGGAAGCAGCAGTAGATTCATAGCAACCGGAAGCAGCAGTAGATTCATAGCAACTGGAAGCAGCAGTAGACTCATAGCAACCGGAAGCAGCAGTAGATTCATAGCAACCGGAAGCAGCAGTAGATTCATAGCAACCGGAAGCAGCAGTAGATTCATAGCAACTGGAAGCAGCAGTAGATTCATAGCAACCGGAAGCAGCAGTAGATTCATAGCAACCGGAAGCAGCAGTAGATTCATAGCAACTGGAAGCAGCAGTAGACTCATAGCAACCGGAAGCAGCAGTAGATTCATAGCAACCGGAAGCAGCAGTAGATTCATAGCAACCGGAAGCAGCAGTAGATTCATAGCAACTGGAAGCAGCAGTAGATTCATAGCAACCGGAAGGCCATCGCCACACCGCTCCCAGGCACAGCGTCAAGTCGGTGTTCTGTGTGCAGGAGCCGCACGAGCACGCGCACTGCGGCCGCGGCCTGCTGGGCCCCTATTCCTACGACCAGACCGAGCTGATGCGCCACGGCATCAGCGTGTACAACCTGTACTGGGCCGATTACACCTGCCCGAGCTTCTACCGGATGCTGGATCTTGTCCGGGTGATGCAGTTCGCCCTAACCGAGGGCCGCATCGCCGTGCACTGCCACGCCGGGCTGGGCCGCACCGGCCTCGCCATCGCCTGCCTGCTGGTGTTCAGCCGCCGGCTCAGCCCCGCCCTGGCCATCGCCTACCTGCGGCTGAAGCGGCCCGGCTCGGTGCAGTCGCATGCTCAGGTGAGCAGCTGGTGGGACGTGGGGGGGGCAACTGTGTTGGCCAGAGTGCTGAAGACAACTGGGTGACTTCTAAATAACATCTGCATGACACCAAAGTGGTGGCAAAGTGACAACACTTCGATGACAACTAAGTGACGGCTGAGTAACAAGAGAGTGATTTTGGAGTAACAAATGAGTGACATCTGAGTGATATCAGAGTAAAATCTAAAGCCCCCAAATATAATCGCATCTAAATAACATTCGAATGACAGCAGAGTGACACCTGTTTGACAACTGTGTGACACCCGAGTGACAACTGTGTGACACCCGAGTGACAACTGTGTGACACCCGAGTGACAACTGTGTGACACCCGAGTGACAACTGTGTGACACCCGAGTGACAACTGTGTGACACCCGAGTGACAACTGTGTGACACCCGAGTGACAACTGTGTGACACCCGAGTGACAACTGTGTGACACCCGAGTGACAACTGTGTGACACCCGAGTGACAACTGTGTGACACCCGAGTGACAACTGTGTGACATCCGAGTGACAACTGTGTGACACCCGAGTGACAACTGTGTGACATCCGAGTGACAACTGTGTGACACCCGAGTGACAACTGAGCATAAAATCCGGCAGCCATTGAATGCCCGCCCCGCCACTCGTCGGCAACCCCAGGTGGCCGGTGTCCGGGAATTCTCCAAGCGCATTCGCATCCTGCTGGTGCAGTGGCCGGACCGAGGCCTGGCGGCCTGCGGGCACCGGTTCTCCTACGAGGAGCATCTCCACAGGCAGCGGGCGCTACTGCACGGCGTCGCGGCCAGGAAGCTGCGCCGGCTGTCGCTGCTTGTGCACACAGTCTGCACCCGGCTGCTGCAGCTGTCGCTGGGCGCGGACAGGTTCGCCTTGGTTAAAGAATCGGGCTGCGGGGCGCGGACAGGATCGCTTTGGTTAAAGAATCGGGCTGCGGGGCGCGGACAGGATCGCTTTGGTTAAAGAAACGGGCTGCGGGGCGCGGACAGGATCGCTTTGGTTAAAGAATCGGGCTGCGGGGCGCGGGCAGGTTCGCCTTGGTTAAAGAATCGGGCTGCGGGGCGCGGGCAGGTTCGCCTTGGTTAAAGAATCGGGCTGCGGGGCGCGGGCAGGTTCGCTTTGGTTAAAGAATCGGGCTGCGGGGCGCGGACAGGTTCGCTTTGGTTAAAGAATCAGGCTGCGGGGCGCGGACAGGTTCGCTTTGGTTAAAGAAACGGGCTGCGGGGCGCGGACAGGTTCGCCTTGGTTAAAGAATCGGGCTGCGGGGCGCGGACAGGTTCGCCTTGGTTAAAGAATCGGGCTGCGGGGCGCGGGCAGGTTCGCTTTGGTTAAAGAATCGGGCTGCGGGGCGCGGACAGGTTCGCTTTGGTTAAAGAATCGGGCTGCGGGGCGCGGACAGGATCGCTTTGGTTAAAGAAACGGGCTGCGGGGCGCGGGCAGGTTCGCTTTGGTTAAAGAATCGGGCTGCGGGGCGCGGACAGGTTCGCTTTGGTTAAAGAAACGGGCTGCGGGGCGCGGGCAGGTTCGCTTTGGTTAAAGAATCGGGCTGCGGGGCGCGGGCAGGTTCGCTTTGGTTAAAGAATCGGGCTGCGGGGCGCGGGCAGGTTCGCTTTGGTTAAAGAAACGGGCTGCGGGGCGCGGGCAGGTTCGCTTTGGTTAAAGAATCGGGCTGCGGGGCGCGGGCAGGTTCGCTTTGGTTAAAGAATCGGGCTGCGGGGCGCGGGCAGGTTCGCTTTGGTTAAAGAATCGGGCTGCGGGGCGCGGGCAGGTTCGCTTTGGTTAAAGAATCGGGCTGCGGGGCGCGGGCAGGTTCGCTTTGGTTAAAGAATCGGGCTGCGGGGCGCGGGCAGGTTCGCTTTGGTTAAAGAATCGGGCTGCGGGGCGCGGCAGGTTCGCTTTGGTTAAAGAATCGGGCTGCGGGGCGCGGGCAGGTTCGCTTTGGTTAAAGAATCGGGCTGCGGGGCGCGGGCAGGTTCGCTTTGGTTAAAGAATCGGGCTGCGGGGCGCGGACAGGTTCGCTTTGGTTAAAGAATCAATAACAATTTTTGTTCTGAAAAACTGAAAACTTCCTATCTCCGCAGTGTATTTTTCAGGCAGAAACCAGCCTCATAAACATATTCCAAGAAACGAGGTTTCTCGTCCTACTTGAGTAGCCCTTGCGTCAGACATGTGCACCCTCTGTGCCTTGGGAATCGGCCCTCACGAGGTGTGAATCTCAGGACAACCCGCAGGCCAGCTTCCGTGCGCACAAGCCTCAAATGAATGCGGCCGTCTCCTCCCCATGCAACACTTCAGTGTTGTGGAAAAAATTTGAAGGCCTAAAAATTCATTGGCTTAACTGATATTTATCAACAGCTGGTGGACTTTTGAAGGTCATTTGAAGCTTGGTCCGAGGCGGTTTCACAATGCCTATAACAGATTTTGCATTTGGATGCTCTGGCATCTGCACAGAATTTTCCGCAAATTACCAGGATAAGTACAGCTTGACCGCCCTTCCTGTTGCCAGGCGGCTCACCCTCGAGGCCGTCCTCGCCGCAACCTCGGAGCTGGCGGCTGCCGCTGCTCCGCCACGGCTTGATGACGAGCTGAAAGTCTGGCGGGACCGCCTGAACTCGGAGGGCAGCTACCGGCCTGTGCTGCACTGCCAGGACCCCGGCAGGCTGTTCCGCTTCCTGCTCTGCTGGCTGTGGGAACTCAAGGCCGCTGCCGTCACCAGGCAGGTGAGCACTGACCCACTGACCCACCACTGCTATGGCCCACCACTGCTCTGACCCACCATTGCTCTGACCAACTGACCCATTGACCCATTGACCCATATTGATCCTCTGACCAAACTGACCCACTGACCCATTGACCCATATTGATCCTCTGACCAAACTGACCCACTGACCCATTGACCATTGACCCATATTGATCCTCTGACAAAACTGACCCACTGACCCATTGACCATTGACCCATATTGATCCTTTGTCCAAACTGACCCATTGACCCATTAACCTTCTAACCCATTGACCCTCTGACTCACTAGCACACTGTGACTAATTGACCCATTGACCCATAATGACCCTCTGACACACTGACCCATTAAACCTCTGAAACACTGCCACACTGACCCACTGACACACTGACCGACTGCCCCACTGACCCACTGACTCACTGATCAACTGACCTACTGACGTACTGATACATTGACCCAGTGATCCACTGACCCACTGCCCCAATGACCCACTGACTCACTGCCCCAATGACCCACTGCCCCAATGACCCACTGACCCACTGCCCCAATGACCCACTGACCCACTGCCCCAATGACCCACTGACCCACTGCCCCAATGACCCACTGACCCACTGCCCCAATGACCCACTGCCCCAATGACCCACTGACCCACTGCCCCAATGACCCACTGACCCACTGCCCCAATGACCCACTGACCCACTGCCCCAATGACCCACTGACCCACTGCCCAATGACCCACTGACCCACTGCCCCAATGACCCACTGCCCCAATGACCCACTGACCCACTGCCCCAATGACCCACTGACCCACTGCCCCAATGACCCACTGCCCCACTGACTCCCCGGTGGCCACCCGCAGCACATCTCGATCCTGCTGGCCTCCCCGACCATCACGGCCGGCCTGGCGGCCTGAGCAGCCTCACTGCCACGCTGCTCCGCTACTGCGCGGTTTTCCTTCTGCGCTTCGGCGCTGGCGGCCAGCACGCCATGGACGACCTGGAGGAGGCCGTCATGCTGCGCCTGTTGTCCGGCCTCACGCAGACCGGTCTGGCCGCCTGGGACACCGCGAATGGCCGCGGCTACCCGGCATTCGCCAAGTACTTCGCCAGCTTCTTGGACTTCACCGAGTGCCTGGTGGAGCGGCCGGGCGTCGGGCCGTTCCGGGCCTGGGCGGCGCCGCTCGGGCGGCTGTGCGGCGAGCCGCGCGAGGCCGAGGAGGAGGAGCTGCGGGCTGAGGAGGCGCGCGAGATCGCCGAGAAGGAGCTGCCCTATGGGGAGGCGATGGCGCTGGACGGGGATGCGGAAGAGAGGCTGGGAGCTGAGGAGTAGAGCCTTCGATTGGTGTGTTTGGCATGAACTTGAGTGGATTGACGTGGATTGGTTTGGTTGATGTGGGTTATTGTGGGTTGGTTTAGGATTGGTGTGGATTGGTGTGTGCTGGTGTGGATTGGTGTGTGCTGATGTGGATTGGTGTGTGTTGATGTGGATTGGTGTGTGCTGATGTGGATTGGTGTATGCTGATGTGGATTGGTGTGGGTTGATGTGGATTGGTGTGTGTTGATGTGGATTGGTGTGTGCTGATGTGGATTGGTGTGTGCTGATGTGGGTTGATGTGGATTTGTGTGCACTGCTGTGGATTGGTGTGGATTGGTGTGGACTGGTGTAGATTCGTGTGGACTGGTGTGGATCCCGATAGACTAAGCTGAGCAATAGGGAGAGGTGACACTGCAAATGGATTTGCAAACTGAGCTGCACTTCTGTCCACAGCTGCTGGTGCCAATAATTTGCATTCAACCTTGACTCCTGCTTGTGTATCCAACTTGCAGCTTTTTATTTACTATTTTGTTTTACTGCGCAAAGCTTTAACCAGTGCACCGTGGATTAAGCTGAATCCCTGTAGACTTAATATTCTATATAGAAGCTTACAGCTGCTCAACAATAAAAATTCTGTCTTCCCACGACTTCAAGCAGAAAGAGGTGCCAATGTGTATTTTCTGCTGGTTTTAAGAGAAAAAATCAAGCATGGACAGTTGTCTTCATCAGACATTTTGCTTTGTTTATTTACTATAATATATTTGTTACAGGTTATCTCTGAAAAACGCGTGCTTGTGTGCGTCGGGCGCATTACGAATATGGTGAAATGGAAAATATTTCAAACTCTCTACTAGCAGTAGAGATGAAGTGAATTCTCCTAAAGTAAAAACAGCGAATTACATGTAGTTGCTTTATTAGAATTACATTTACTGCGCAGAAAGGTACATGTAGTACTTATTTTGTAAAGGGCAGGGATGTACTCTGCGGTACAAGTTTGGATTGAAAATATAATACTGAAATATATTAAACATTCCATTCTAGAATTGGCGTTAAGCATTGGGTGTGGATTGGATCATTGGAGTGAATTAGTGTGGGTTTGCAGTGGACTGGTGGATTTGGGCTTTGGGGTGGATAGGGTGGATTTGGGGTGGATTGGGGTGGATTGGATTGGATGGATTGGGGTGGATTTGGGATGGATTGGTGGATTAAGGTGGATTTGGGGTGGAAATGGGTTGGATTTGGTGCAATAGGGTGGATTTGTTGGATTGGGGTGGATTTGGGGTGGACTGGTGGATTGGGTGGAGTTGGTGGATTGGGTAGATTTGGTGGATTGGCTGGATCGGGTAGATATAGTGAATTTGGTGAATTTGGTGAATTTGGTGGATTGGGTGGACTGGGTGGATTGGGTGGAGTTAGGTGGATTGGGTGGATTTGGGTGGATTGGGGTGGAGTTGGGTGGATTGGGGTGGAGTTGGGTGGATTGGGGTGGATTGGAGTGGATTGGGGTGGAGTTGGGTGGATTGGGGTGGAGTTAGGTGGATTGGGTGGATTGGGGTGGATTGGAGTGGATTGGGGTGGATTGGAGTGGATTGGGGTGGATTGGAGTGGATTGGGGTGGATTGGAGTGGATTGGATCGGAGTGCCAAGGCTGAAAAATGATCCAGCAAAACTCCAAACTCTGAATTCAGTAAAACGGCCTCCCAGCCAATCAGAGCACGCTGGCCTCCGGTGAGTACAGCACGAGCTCCGGGTTCCTCGGGCTGAAGCTCACGTACTTGGCGGCCGCCCGGCCCCGCCTCTCCTTGAGGTCACCGCCGCTGAGCCGGGGC
>NIVC01000758.1:335000-397500 GCA_002269645.1 Macrostomum lignano | reverse complement strand
AAGTCTAAGCCGCTATATTTTGCATTTTTAAAAAAAACCTGATGCTCGTTTCCTATAAATCATCAAAATGGGGGGATATATCCCCGTATCCCCCCTATTTACACCACTGCGTGAAACCAATTATATTCAAACTACATGTACATTCGTTCAGATTGGTCAGACCAATGTAAAAATCGGCAAATTACGCAAAACTGCCCGCAGCAAGTCGATGGTCGGCTACCTGGGCACGGTGACCCGCATCAGCAGGCAGTGCTACCGCCGGGAGGACAGCAGCAATTCCCAGTGCGAGGCCTCCAGGAGCACCGACTCAATGCAGCTGTGCTGCTCCAGCGGCGACCTGTGCAACCCTGCTGGGCGAACTCGGGCAACTCTGCTGCTGCCTGCAGTGCTGCTGCTGCTGCAGCTGGCCAGGTCTATTTAGTATGGAGTGTCCGAGCAGACGAACAAAACGAGCACAATACTCAAGTTACCTTTTGCAGTTCAATTTATACAACAGATTGCACCTCGTTTAGTTAAGAATCAATCCAAGCTAAATATGCCGGATGCAATAACAGCATGCTGTTAGAAACTCTTTTGCCTTAGTAAACAGCTTAGTTTTAATTCTCTTATCCTGATCGTCCTTTGCCAAATAAAACCTAACTGTATTTGCTGTTCTCATTTCAATGTAATAAAATATACTAAAAATCAAACTATCAACATCTATAACTGATATATACAAGCGAGCGAAGACGCCAAGCGAAAAATCTGATCCGGTAAGACCCTCCTATATACTAAAAATTCTGGCATCCTCTATTGAACACACTTCAAGGCGTTGAGATAAAAATAGAAATCATAAGACAGTTGTCTAGTTAATGTACGCTTGGCTAAAAATAGAAACCCGATAAGGCTGTCTAGTTAATGTACGCTTGGCTAAAAATAGAAACCCGATAAGACTGTCTAGTTAATGTACGCTGGGCTAAAAATAGAAACCCGATAAGGCTGTCTAGTTGATGTACGCTTGGCTAAAAATAGAAACCCGATAAGGCTGTCTAGTTGATGTACGCTTGGCTAAAAATAGAAACCCGATAAGGCTGTCTAGTTGATGTACGCTTGGCTAAAAATAGAAACCCGATAAGACTGTCTAGTTAATGTACGCTGGGCTAAAAATAGAAACCCGATAAGGCTGTCTAGATGATGTACGCTGGGCTAAAAATAGAATCCTGATTGATAAGACTCACAAAGCCCAGAGCAGAAATAAATCCAAGCCTGTACTTTAAACATTGTGTTTAATAAATGACTCTCATTACAGTAAGTAAAGCTTGATAGCTTTTATTTTAAAGCAACGATCGCAAATAAGAATGCTAATAGGAAATCTAATACCATAGCTGAAATATTTTTACTCAAATAAAATCCGCACACAACACAATACGCATTGCACATCATTTTGCGTAGCTTATTGTATACATGCACATATTTCAAAGAGAGAACGGAAAGTTTCAGAAAAATTGATTCGCTAATTCGCACTACTTGCTTCTGTTAAGATATTGAGTAGCAAAGGACGCCCAGGGAAAATACTTGATAATTAATAAACCGATTGATTTCATCGGCACGGCTAGAAAGAACACAAAAACTACCGAATTAAATTTGAAAACCACTTCTCTGCTTTACAGCAGATTGTGAAAGCAAGCTCGGCTTTAGACTGGGACTGCAGATTTCTAATACTACTACGAGTAGGCAGCAGAGGGACAGCAAACTGTCAGTCAGGGCCGCAATGCCAAAACACAACAGGCGGAATTGAATAAAGAGAATTTGCATTTTTTTGAAGTGGAGAAGATGAAGTAAATCGAACAGAGTATGAAATAAGCAGGACATCCAATGGCTAACCAAAGTCAATATTAACTGCATGAGCTACTCATAACTATAAAAATAGATATGGAAATGAGACATACAGCACCCGAAAATCCGAATCTTCCCACATATCAAGACCTCAGATCCATGAAATCCTACATATCAAGACCTCAGATCCATGAAATCCCACATATCAAGACCTCAGATCCATGAAATCCCACATATCAAGACCTCAGATCCATGAAATCCCACATATCAAGACCTCAGATCCATGAAATCCCACATATCAAGACCTCAGATCCATGAAATCCCACATATCAAAACCTCAGATCCGTGAAATCTCACATCTCAAGACCTCAGATCCATGAAATTCCACATCACAAAGACCTCAGATCCATGAAATCCCACATCACAAAGACCTCAGATCCATGAAATCCCACATCACAAAGACCTCAGATCCATGAAATCCCACATCACAAAGATCCGATCCGCAAGTCTCCCAGTTCCTTATGCTTCGCTCGTCGCCGCCTCAACTGCCGAGGCGGTGGACGCGGCAGCGGCGGCGGCGGTGGCAGCAGCGGCGGGCATCTCCTCCAGAGACCAGGCGCCGGCTCCGTCGAACTTGAGCACGCGGTCGTGAAACGGCCACAGAGAGGGCCGGTGCGTGATGGTCAGCAGGGTGATGCCGGCGTCCTTGGCGGCCTGGTAGATCTTCGCCTCGACGTCGATGCTGACGGCGGAGGTGCACTCGTCCAGCAGGGCAAAGAGCGGCCGGTGGTACAGCAGGCGCGCCATGCCGAGCCGCTGCTTCTCGCCGCCGCTGAGCACGTCGGCCCACTCTCGCACGGCCGTCCAGCCGCCCTCCCGCTCGAGCAGGTAGCCGAGGTGCGCGGCCTCCAGCACCGCGCGCAGTTGGCCGTCTGTGACGCCTTTGGCTCGGCGCTGCTCGGCTGTGTCCGGGTACGTCACCTGTTCGCGCAGGTCGCCAATGCTGAGATAGGGCCGCTGCGGAATATAATAGAGAGTTTGCACCGGCGGCTTCACCAGGCGCCCGCCGTAGACTGGCCAGAGGCCGGACAGAATGCGGAAGAGAGAGGACTTGCCGCAGCCGTTGGGGCCTGCGGGTTCGACAGTATTGTACTTATACATTAAATAGAAGTAAACAAACAAAAAGTATAAAAGCACAATAAAAAAGTACATTAACAAAAATATGCATTTTAACATAAAGCAAAGAAACCATTAACGAGTACCAAAAACCTTTAAATCAATAGTATAAAAAAACAAGTCGAAATACAGTCCAAAGCTTAAAGTCCACACCAAATCTTAAAGTCCACATCAGTACATCCAGAACCTTCTTCATACCCGAAGCTTAAAGAAAATCCAGAAGCATAAAGTACACATCACGAAGCTTAAAGTACATATCTCGAAGCTTAAAGTACATTTCCCGAAGCTTAAAGTACATTTCCCGAAGCTTAAAGTACATATTCCAAAGCTTAAGTCAAACCTCAAGCTAAGGTTAAAACTAAAGCTTACACTACACCTCAAAGCTTACAGCTTAAGATTGATTCTCTCAAGCCAGGTGTTGTCTAAAAATTACGTTCCCCTGTTGATCAGTGTTCCCTCCATAGGAAAAACTAAGCGAGCATTGGCTAAAAAGTTCTGCGATTCGAGACCACAATACAGTTGGTGAAGGTTTCCGATGGGTGCACAAAAAACGATTTTAAACGAAGAGCTTCAATGTGCAGCTTGCAAGCGATGAGGTGGAGTGAATGATGATGATTATTGACTTTGAATTACACTGGACTGACCCGCTCCTTGAACTAACGTACTGCTCATTCCTCAGATCTGATTGGCTCACCAGTGATCAGCAGATGGGTGCCCCGGTCCAGCCGAAGGCTGAGCGACTCCGCCACAACGTCGCCGCTCGGCGTAACGATGGGCACGTCGCACAGCTCGATGCAGTCGGCGCTCTCGGTGACCTGGCCTCGGGTGTGCCGCATGCCGGGCCGGACGAACTTGCCGTTCTGCACATCGCTGAACACATTCAGCATTGAGGAGACGCGGCTGGTGTAGCCCGAGAGCTCCGTGATCTCCTTGTATGACGTCATGATGCGCTCGATGGCGTCGGCGGCGCTGACAAGCAGATTGCGGGCCGTGGTGAAGGCCTGTGGGGCCGGCGATTCGGGGAATCGAATTGGGACCAGAGTGAGGATTTGAATGCACCGTAGGGTGCAGGGATTCAGATTAGAGATGCAGGGATTCAGGTTAGAGATAAAAAGATTCAGGTTAGAGATGCAGGGATTCAGATTAGAGATGCAGGGATTCAGATTAGAGATGCAGGGATTCAGATTAGAGATAAAGGGATTCAGGTTAGAGATGCAGGGATTCAGATTAGAGATGCAGGGATTCAGGTTAGAGATGCAGGGATTCAGGTTAGAGATGCAGGGATTCAGGTTAGAGAAGCAGGGAATTAGATTAGAGATGCAGGGAATAAGATTAGACATGCGGGGAATTAGATTAGAGATGCAGGGAATCAGATTAGATGCAGGAAATCAGATTAGGTGAAGGGAATGGACCTATCGGAGTTAACAGAGGGTAATGAATCGGTATACCGGTCTAAAGCTCATTCCCAATTCCCACCTGAGTCCGCTCGGACACTCCGCCGTCCTGGTCCTCATCCACCAGGCTGCCATCGGGCCGCTGCCCCGTGGCGGTGAGGATGGGCACGGCCACCATGGTCATGCCGGCTGCGCTCCACACGTACTTCATGAGGAACTGCTCCAGCATGACGTACCAGAGGCGCTGGCGGAAGATCCGACTGGACTGTCGGGCCAAGGACTCGTAGGAGTCCTCGAGCACCCGACGCTCCAGCTTGTGGCCTCCGTAGAAGGCGATCTCCTCTGCGCAGGCGATCACCCGGCTGTGAATGAAGCGGAGGCGGCCCTTCCGCCTGGCCTCCTCGGCAACCAGACGGCCGAACTTGGGCGACACGGTGCGCAGAACCTCGCCAGTGAACAGAATGACGGCCGTGGCGAACACGCTGGGAAACTTGCTGGAGGCGCCACGGCTGCGGGCCAGGCTGTACAGAGTGTAGGACATGATGGCCACGTCCAGGATGGGCTTGGTCAGGTGTGAGTACAGGTGCGCCAGGCTGCCCGTGAACTGCGAGATGTCCTCAGTCAGGCACTGGTCAGCGTTCTGCAGCCGGCTGTCCAGGTTGCCCACCTGTGCGGGGATGGGGTTGGCGATGCTGGCTTTCAGTTTACTGGGGAACTTGGGGCTGGCATGGGGCCCTGCCACCTCACTGATGGGGGTTTGGCTGCCCCGTGGCTGTTTAAGAGGGGTGTCTCCCACTGTCTAATGGCAGTGTCCCCCACTTTCTAATGGGTGTCTTCCACTGTCTATTAGGGTGTCTCCAACTGTCTAATAGTGTCTCAAACTGTCTAATGGTGTCTCCCAACTGTCTAATGGTGTGTCTCCAACTGTCTAATGGGGTGTCTCCAACTGTCTAATGGTGTGTCTCCAACTGTCTAATGGTGTGTCTCCAACTGTCTAATGGGGTGTCTCCAACTGTCTAATAGTGTCTCCAGACTTCAACTGTCTAATGGGGTGTCTCCAACTGTCTAATAGTGTCTCCAGACTTCAACTGTCTAATGGGGTGTCTCCAACTGTCTAATGGTGTGTCTCCAACTGTCTAATGGGGTGTCTCCAACTGTCTAATGGTGTGTCTCCAACTGTCTAATGGGGTGTCTCCAACTGTCTAATGGGGTGTCTCCAACTGTCTAATGGGGTGTCTCCAACTGTCTAATGGGGTGTCTCCAACTGTCTAATGGTGTGTCTCCAACTGTCTAATGGTGTGTCTCCAACTGTCTAATGGTGTGTCTCCAACTGTCTAATAGTGTCTCCAGACTCCAACTGTCTAATGGGGTGTCTCCAACTGTCTAATGGTGTGTCTCCAACTGTCTAATGGGGTGTCTCCAACTGTCTAATGGTGTGTCTCCAACTGTCTAATGGTGTGTCTCCAACTGTCTAATGGTGTGTCTCCAACTGTCTAATAGTGTCTCCAGACTTCAACTGTCTAATGGGGTGTCTCCAACTGTCTAATGGTGTGTCTCCAACTGTCTAATGGGGTGTCTCCAACTGTCTAATGGGGTGTCTCCAACTGTCTAATGGGGTGTCTCCAACTGTCTAATGGTGTGTCTTCAACTGTCTAATGGTGTGTCTCCAACTGTCTAATAGTGTCTCCAGATTCCAACTGTCTAATGGTGTGTCTCCAACTGTCTAATGGGGTGTCTCCAACTGTCTAATGGTGTGTTTCCAACTGTCTAATGGTGTGTCTCCAACTGTCTAATGGTGTGTCTCCAACTGTCTAATGGTGTGTCTCCAACTGTCTAATAGTGTCTCCAGACTCCAACTGTCTAATGGTGTGTCTCCAACTGTCTAATGGGGTGTCTCCAACTGTCTAATGGGGTGTCTCCAACTGTCTAATGGGGTGTCTCCAACTGTCTAATGGGGTGTCTCCAACTGTCTAATGGTGTGTCTCCAACTGTCTAATGGTGTGTCTCCAACTGTCTAATGGTGTGTCTCCAACTGTCTAATAGTGTCTCCAGACTCCAACTGTCTAATGGGGTGTCTCCAACTGTCTAATGGTGTGTCTCCAACTGTCTAATGGGGTGTCTCAAACTGTCTAATGGGGTGTCTCCAACTGTCTAATGGTGTGTCTCCAACTGTCTAATGGTGTGTCTCCAACTGTCTAATAGTGTCTCCAGACTCCAACTGTCTAATGGGGTGTCTCCAACTGTCTAATGGTGTGTCTCCAACTGTCTAATGGTGTGTCTCCAACTGTCTAATGGTGTGTCTCCAACTGTCTAATGGTGTGTCTCCAACTGTCTAATGGTGTGTCTCCAACTGTCTAATAGTGTCTCCAGACTCCAACTGTCTAATGGGGTGTCTCCAACTGTCTAATGGTGTGTCTCCAACTGTCTAATGGTGTGTCTCCAACTGTCTAATGGGGTGTCTCCAACTGTCTAATGGTGTGTCTCCAACTGTCTAATGGGGTGTCTCTAACTGTCTAATGAGGTCTCCCACTGACTAATGGAATGCCTGGCCCTATCTAACGGGTACTTGAACCCCCATAAGACGGCTTGCAGCCGCTGAATTCGCAGTCTCGCGGCCTCACCTTATAGTAGGTCTGATCCTTGAAGTACTCCTGGTAGCAGTGCATCACCAGCCGAGTTCTGAGCGCCAACGCCAGCTGGCTCTCCAGAAAGCGGATCAAAGAATTGACAAAGGTGGCGGGCAGGGCCAGCAGCAGCCACTTGGCGATCTGCAGCACGAACCGCAGTACATTCCGCTGCACGATGGCTTTCACAATCCGGCCGTCCAGCTTGGCCACATAGACAGACAGGAAAGTCCTGGTGACAAGGGAGGTCGTGTGCAGCAGCAGGATGCCGAACTCCCGGCTCAGCAGGGAGGGCACGCAGATTCGCACCAGGCGAATCAGGGAACGAATGAAGGCCAAGTCGACTGTGGCTTTCGACGATTCGTCAGCCTGACTGCCGTCTGCGCCGTCTTTGCCGCCGCCGCCGCCGCCGCCTCTGTCGCGTTTCTGCCGCCTGCCAGTCAGCATGCGGAGCAGCTTGCGCAGGTGCAGCGACATGAGCAAGGCCCCGGCGGTCACCGCAACGCCGCGCTGATGCGCCCGAACGAAAGTGACGCCGCTGAGAACGAGCTTCGATGCGCTGGGTGCCATGGCCGAGCTGGGGGGGGGTCTTCAACAGAAGTTTTTTCTTATCCCTGCCTGTCTCTCACACCGCCAGTTGGTTTGCAGCGACAGGAAAATTCAGATCAATAAAGTGCGCTCTTTAACGGGCTCGAATATTGTTTCACCGACCCCCCCCCCGTTATCGCCAGCTACTGATAGTGAGCGCACGGCTCGGGGCGGACAGGCGGTGACCTTCTTGTGAAGTTTCTGTTCTATCAGCTGATAGCAGCAGTGCATGCGCGCGCACAATAGTCAATTAGCGTTCAGTGAGAACTTGCAACTGTTTAACCTAGTTCTCAACTGACTCATCCTAAATAACTTCTCTTATTCTCATCTCTTGGTAGCTTTCACTGTCTATTTCTCTTCATCACAGCATTTAATTCAAATTAAATGATGAAAGTTTCTTGTTGCAGTTCTGTGTTGCGAAATTTGATATTTGGGCTAACAGGGCAACTCTTTTCCACTTTTTCTTATTTCATATTTTTGAGTTAACAGCTTTGGGTTGCCGAAATGAAATATGAATTACAAGCATGTGGAAGTTAAGTTAAATGGCACTAAGTTTGAAATAGAGGGGGCATTAATGTGGAATTCAGGTTCTACATTCAGGATGCCAAAATTAAGTCACACACATTACCTATTTTATAGGGATTCCTGTTGGTTTTTGGGTGCATATTGCACGCAACTTAATGTTTCTCACTCTCTTGCTTTTGCATAAAATTTTCCTGTGGCTTCAACATACACATATACATATATAACAAACAGATGTAGCCAATGAAACCTCTGACATTTTTAATCTAACAAAGAGCTTTATAAGACTGACAAGACAATGAGTATATGTAAACAATATATTTACAAACAAATAGCTAGGTTCAATAAAGTAAAGTCTATTCTATTCTAGTAGAAAGATTGCATTTTCTAAACTGTATCCTAGAACTGAATTTAGACCTTAAGTCTTAGATGAAATTTTATATCTTAATTTTAGTAAAACCTAGGGCAAGGCCAAGTTTTTTTTAGGTTTTTTGTGATAAAGATACTACAAAATTGCATCTTGAAGTTGGACCTTAAATATAATTTCATATCTTAATACTAGCAAAAAATGTATAAAACATAAGGTAGAATCCTATTAAATATTGTATTGGATTAAGTAGCCCTTTTTATAGAACTGCTTGGCATAGTTCTGTTAAATTTTAGCTTTGGCATGGCATAGAAAATAAGGCATGTTATGCTAGTATGAAAAATCTAAATATTGCAATTAACACAAAAAATTAAGTATAGGCATAGTATAAGAATACTAAAATTTAAAAATAATGCAAAGTGAATACCTAAACATTGTAGGCCTATATGTCTATTGTCTAACACTATAAAAAACTGATATATCATAATATAGGCCCTACCTAAAATTTATAGGCCTAGGCATCTAGTATACATCTAAGGGCTTTTTCAAAGAAAGCAGGCCCTAGTAAAAGCAAAATATTGAGGTTAAGGGGAGGCTACAACACAAAAGGAACATTGATATAATATTTTAGGCTTAGAGAAGCCTGCATAGCCCCAATCCCAAATCTTATATATATGCCAAAAAATCCTAGTATACAATGGACTTAAAAAACAATTGGCCTTAAATATTTAGCATACAGAATAATCTACTAAAAATGCACTGCAGAGCTAGCCTATGGCGTAGCTATTGGCATACAAAAGACCAAAATGTCAGAATGCAAGAAAGGGTCCTATATTGTCACAATGCAAGGTCCTTTATTCTTTATTGTTGCAAATGCTTTTTTGATAATGTCCAGCTATAGATCACAAGTAAATTTGTTTTGTTAGTGTAAATTGAATTTATGCATTATGGTATAGGGGGTCATTTTTTCTGGTATATTATAACAGATTTAAGAGTGTGGCTACATAGAGAATAAAGCTAGGCCTAAACTAAAGGAATTAAGTCTAATATAGTAACCATATTATATTATAGTAACTATAAATATAGCAAGATTATTCTTATAATCAATGCATAAAACAAAGAAACAGATTTAAGAATTTAAGATAACCATATAATATAAATAGTGAAATGGTTATTTTTATGATCCTAGAAAGAAATTTCATTTATATTGATAATTAGCAATTAGGTCACATAGCCTTAGCTAAGGTTGATAACAAAAACCATACTGGAAGTTACCATAATATTAATTAATATATTAATAGCAATTAGCATGTCTCCTTATTTTAATTTAGTAGCCTCTTATGATTTGCACTGCAAGTTAATTAGGCCTAGGCCTACTTATTTTATAGATTTGTTTTGTATACTGACTATAAAAATAACCATTTTGCTCTTTTTATAATCACTATAACAATAAAAACTACCAAGACCAATTACTATAATATAATAAATAGGCAATAGTCAAGTTTTATTCACTAAATTATTTTGATTTTAGAAAACTAACTTAAGCCTAAACTAGGCCTACAAACTATTTTAAATAAGATTAAAAAATTACAATTTACTTTCAAAGGAAATATATTAGCCCAAGTAAGCATAAGGGCTTATGGCACTTATTTCTAAACTTAAAGTGTTATAATATTCTGATGCTAGAAAAGCTACCAATGTAATCTAGGCTATGGCCAAGACATTTACATTTAAATTTCGTTTAATTTTAATTTTAGATAAATTTGATGCCATTGAATTTCAATTTGAAATATTAGGCCTAAGAAGCTAGTGCCTCTCCAACAAAATTATTGGGTAGGCCTAGGCTTAGGCCCACCTTGTCCCTAGCTCTGCTGTGCTTGTCTGAAAGACTAAAAGCTCTTAGTTTTTGCATGTTTTTTATAGTTTTTGAAAAGCATTCCAATAGGGATCAGGGATGGTAGAATAAAAAACAACTGCTCAAAATTTCATGCCAATATAAGCCAAGCCTCTTCTGGCTTCCTAGAGGAAGTCATAGCCAATATGATATAGGTAAAGTTGCTTGCTTGGCAAGTAAGATAAATAGGAAGACAAAAATCAACATTAAATAAATTTAATTGTGAAATAGGCTAGTTATTGTTTAGCAATGCTAATAGCATCACTTTCCTAGAATTTATCACATTTGAAATTAGGCTATTTTGTTTTAATAAGTATAATATCAGTAATATTGTGAAATTAAAAAAATTATGAAATTTTATTTGTTTTAAAACTTGCCAAAAAGGAGTATAAATACACAAGCTGTTAGCAGGAGAAGAAACAACTTGCTTTGCTTAGCTTTGGGCTTACAATCTATTCTAGTATTTTGAATTGAAGCTTGATAAATACTTGCTGACTTAATTATTTAGAAGCACTAGAAACCCCAAGATTGGGAGAGTTAAAACTGTTCTTAGAAGAATGAGATATCCAGATCTAGAATGTAAGAGATCACTTTTAGAAGGCAGAAAAAAATCCTACCACAGGGTAGAGAAGTCTAGACTCAGAATCTGAGAAACCTGCCTCAGGGCAGAATACCCAGTTAGTAAGCTGTGACCCTCTGA
The DNA here is from genome assembly GCA_002269645.1 of Macrostomum lignano. Taxonomy (NCBI): domain Eukaryota; kingdom Metazoa; phylum Platyhelminthes; family Macrostomidae; genus Macrostomum; species Macrostomum lignano. The sequence continues at coordinate 386,420 of NIVC01000758.1, read as the reverse complement.
TTAGTCTGTGGATGATCAGGGCAGCAGCCATGGCAGGAGCCGCAGCAGCTGACACCTTGGGTTCGCACTAACGGCTACTCTCTGAACGAGTCGCCAGACAGCGCGGAGTGGGTTGGCCAACACCAACCCATGGCATGCGACCCCCTTCACGCGGGGCCCCCAAACGCCTCCAACCACCACCCCTCGGAGGCGACGAAGTGTCGCAACCAACAGGGATGCTACGCCGATTACCACCAGGCCGAAAAACCCAGTGCCGATCAACCGGACATTTTTTCCATCCGCCGCCTCCGGGGCGGATCGTCAGCCCCCGGCCATCGCAGCAGAAGGCAGCACACGCGCAGCGCTAAGCGAGGCCAAGAGCTCCACGTCCTGCAACTCAACTGCAATGGGTTGCAGGCTCGCCGCACGGAGCTGGCCAACTGCCTTAACCGCCTGCGCCCCTGCGCTGCCCTCCTCCAGGAGACGAAGCTCCTCCCAGGGGCCAACTTCATCCCACCCCCTGGATACTGCGTCGCGGCACGAAAAGACGGGGTCTGCAAAACGGACATCGCCGCGGATACCACGGAGCTGACCGCGGCCCCTGACCCGCAGCCCCGCCCACCAATCATCCAAGCGCGGGGAACGTCGCGCACCGTCCAACGGCCCCGCTGCCGCCTTCGCTGGCCACTGGAACGCGCATCCTGGTGCCCAGGCTGCCGCAGCAGACGCATAGCATGCAGCAACCGCGACACCCCCCTGGACGCCCGCCCTCACGCCGCATCGGTGGACACCAGCCCGGCCGAGTCCAACAACTCCGGCGGAGCCGATCCCCCGCCCAGAGACCATCTCGCTCCGACAGCCACCGGCCGCTGGATCTGCCCAATCTGCAACCGGAATATCCCAAGAAGCCGTGCCTGTGTCCAATGCAGTGCCTGTCACGCATGGCTCTATCTTCAATGCGCTGCCCTTAAAAGCACCAAGGAGTACAGAACCAATTTCAGAGGCCCGTGCTGCCAGAGACCACAACAACAGGGCCCCGCGACACAACAGGCCCCCAGCACCACCACTGATCAGGAGACAGCCACCGGACGCGAAGGCGTTATCAAAAAAAACCAAAAAAAGAACATTCCCCGCCCTACCGGCCGAGGCGGCTGCTTGATCCTTGTCCGCGACGACCTGCCGTTTCACCAAGTCACCTGCCACTGCCCGGAGCCCCTCGATGCAGCCGCCATCACCATCTGCCCGCCAGGACGTAGACCCGTCACCCTCATCAGCGTCTACGCGCCACCAAACAGCTGCCAGAGGCCCGATGAAGCTTGGTTTCCCGACTGGTACAGCCTCCCCACTCTTAGCAGCACCGTCATCGCCGGCGACTTTAACGGCCACGGCGGGTGGGACACCCACCAACTGGAAGACGATCGTGGCGCCAGCATAGAAGAGTGGGCACTACAAAAAGGCCTCCACCTTTGCAACAGCACCGAAGACCACACGCGCACCAACCCGGCCACCGGTGGACGCTCCACCCCGGACCTTACCTGGTGCACCGGTAACATCGCGGCCATCGCCAGTGCCAGCTGGACCACCCTTGGCGACATCGGCAGCGACCACTTCCCGATCCTGTTCAGCATTGACCGTCCGGGCCCCAGCGAGCGTCGACGAGGCGCCGCAAAGTGGAGCTACAAGAAGGCCGACTGGGCCCAGTTCCAAGAACACCTGACCGTGGCCGACAAGCGTCTCAAACTCAGCAACCGGTTCACCTGCGACGCCGACCACGATCGCCTCTGCAGGGCCATCCTGGAAGCCGCCTCGGCGAACATCCCCCGTGGCGCTCGGAACCGGCCTTGCAAGCCGTTCTGGACGGACGCCTGCCAACACGCCTGCGACGAACGCAACCGTGCGCGACACACCGCTGAGCAGAGCAAGTCCGAGCACGACATCAACGCCTTCCACAGCGCCCGCAAGACCGCGGCCGACACCATCAACTCCGCCAAACAACAGCACTGGCAACAAAAGATCGGCGAACTCAACCTAAACAGCGACCTCTTTGCCCTCGCCCGCTCGCTCCGAGGAGAGCCGCCGCCTCCCCCGCCAATGCGGCCCTGAGCACTCCTGCCAAACCTGGATCCCGCCAGCGAACGGCTACCACCCCGAGCGAAAAAGCCAATCTCTTCTGCAACATCTACGCCGAAGTTTCTCGAAATCACCGACGCAAGGAGGACCACCCCATTGCCCGGCTCGCCCACAAGGCGATGAAACAGATTTGCTGCCCTGGCAATCAGAAATCCGGCCTTTGCAGCCCGTTCAGCGGCAGCGAACTGCAGAGCGCTCTGCGCGCACTCAAATCTGGGAAAAGCCCCGGCGCAGATGGGGTCAGCAACGAGATGCTGAAACACCTCCCGCCGTGCACTGAAAGCCGCCTCCTCGACCTTATCAACAAGTCGTGGCTCTCCGGTTGCTGCCCGCACCAGTGGAAACGGGCCAATATCATCCCAATACCCAAGCGCGGCAAACCGGCCTCTGACCCAAGCAGCTTCAGGCCCATCGCCCTCACCAGCTGTATCGCCAAGGTTGCCGAAAGACTGGTACAGAAGCGCCTCAGGCACCACCTTGAACAGCGCGGCCGCCTCAGCAATGTCCAGGCCGGTTTCCGCAGCGGTCGGTCGTGTGAAGAACAGATTGCGCGCATCACGCAAGACATTTTTGACGGCCTTGAAGAGCTACCACCCCAGCGCAGCGCCCTGGGGGTCTACGACATGTCCCGAGCCTATGACAAGGTCTGGAGGAAGGGTAACATCTACAAGCTCAGCCTGAAATGCATTACACCCTGCGCACTCCGCTGGACGAACAGCTTCATCAGCGACCGCCGAGCCCGCGTCCGTGTCAACAACTGCCTATCCCGCGAGCGCATTTTCAAAGAGGGCTTGCCACAAGGCTCTGTCCTGGCTCCCCTCCTCTGGCTGGTCTACATTGACGACCTGGCAAGCGACATCCTTCAAGCCTCTCCGCGATCCAAAGTCAGCCTCTACGCCGACGACAGCGCCATCCTCGCCACGGCGCCCAGTCTGAAGGACTGCGAAGCCATCCTCCAGCCTGCGAACGAGGCTCTGGCCACCTGGTGCGAGAACTGGCACATGGAGCTCAGTACCAGCAAATGCAGCTACACCACCTTCTCCTTGAGCCCAAGCGAGACGCGAGGCAAGATTCCGCTCCAGCTGACTCTTAAAGGCGAACCTCTGCAAAGCGACCCTAACCCGACCTTCCTCGGCATCAAACTGGACGACCAGCTCACCTTCACCAAGCACGCTAAAGAAGTCTGCAGACGCATGGCGGCCCGACGTCGCCCCCTCCAAGCGATCGCACACCGGTCAAGTGGCGCCACGCAGGACATCCTCCGCACGGTGTACACCGCCACCATCCGCGCCATCGCTGACTATGGCAGCGGCATCTGGATGTGCGGATCAGCACCCAGCACCCGACTAGCAGTCGAACGCCAACAAAATGCCTGCGCCCGCCTCATCACTGGATGTATCCGCCCCACCGAGGCCAAGGAACTGCTATCTACCGCCGGACTCCCACCTATCAGCCACGTTGCTGTCGAACGCGCATGCAATCTCCGAGAACGCCTCCTGCGCCTCCCGGAGGGCACCCCGGCTCGCGAAACTGCCGAACGTGTCACACGACCACGCCTTAAGAACCGCAGCTACGAAGCCCTGCAGCGCCAAACCCGCAACAGCCCGGATGCCACGCCTGCCGTCAACCAACCTGGATGCCAGAAAGACGCCCTCCGCCCGCACCGTGGCTGCTGGCGCCGCGCCGCCCTCGAGCTTGAGTGCGCCGCCGCCCTGGACCAGTTCCCACACGCCCCGCCGCCTCTCGGCGTTGAGCCCTGGAGAACCACCGGCGCCAGCGACATCATCTTCGACCTTCGAGCCAGCCTCAGGACCCACCGCGACATGCCGCCAGACATCAGAGCCCACCACGCGACCGACATCATCGCGACTCTCTGCGAGTCCAACACGATCTGGACCGACGGTTCCGTGACGGAAGGCTACAAGAATGGTGGCGGGGCCGCTATCATTGTGCGCGACGAGAACAACAACGTCGAACTTCCGGCTGCCGCAGGCGCCCTCTGCAGCAGCTACACCGCCGAACTCGTTGCCATCCAAGAGGCGCTCAAATACCTGCAAGCTGACCGCGCCGCCGAGCCGCACTGGATCGCCACCGACAGCCTCAGCGCCCTCACCGCCCTGCTCGCCGGTCCCATCGACCAGACCGATCCGACCGCAGCAGCTTGCTGGGACTCGATCATGAGCCTGAAGGCCGACGGTCGCCCCCCCTCCTTCGCCTGGGTCCCCGCACATTGCGGAATCGCCGGCAACGAGGCGGCGGATCAGGCGGCTTCCCGTGCCGCCCAACTAGAGCAACGCCACGTCGAGCTTCCACTCAGCACCGCCAAAGCCGCCGCCCGGCGCAGCCGCAGGTCCCTCGATCTTGCGGTCGTGGGCGCCTTTAAGCAGCCACCCGCCACCATGACCCGGCAGCGCCAAGTCCTCCTCAATCAGCTGCGAGCCGGAGCCAGCACCATCAACAACAGCTCGTTCCATCAGATGGGCCTCACCGAGACAGCCAACTGCCCTGACTGCGGCGAACTCGACACAGTCAGGCACATCCTGCTCGCCTGCCCTCGCGGGGACCGCTACCGCGCCCTGCACGGCATCCGCGCGGCCGAGGACTTGTTGGAGTCCCCGACCACCCTTTTCGGCCTCCTGCGTAGCATGGGGCGCATGCCCCCGTCCATTTCGGCTAATCCCGACCCGGACAAGCCCTGAAGAAGAAGAAGCTGACACCTTGGCAGCGGCAGCCACAGCAGCCAACACCAACACTGACCCATCTGCCGACTGGAATGCAGCCGCCTGCAACACCCTGGAGGCCCTACCTGAAGCTGACATCAACATTTAGACGGATGGCTCCATTGCTAATAGCACAGGGCCGGAAGGCAGCACTGCCATCATTGGTACCAACTGGGTGACCTTCATCTAGAAGAGCCCAGCTGGCCACTTTTGCAGCTCCTTTGATGCCAAGATGCACGCTATCAAGGACACCCTCAACTTTGTCGTGAAGATCGCCCCTTGCACAGCCCACATCTGGTTGTGCAGTGACTCGCTATTGTTTCTCATGGCCCTGCAAGCGGGCCCCCTTGACCAGCGCACCGAGAGCGACCTCTCCTGCTGGCGGTTCCTTATCAGCCTGGGCACCTGCGACCTCAATGACATTGACCTCGCCTGGGTCCCTGCCCACTGTGGCATACCCACTAACGAAGCCCCGGACAGAGCTGCGAACGCCGCAGCCCGCTTGCTGCAAACCACGGCTGCCATTTTGCTGGGCACTGCTAAGGCTGCCATTCACCGAGACTGCTGTGCGCTTGACAACAGCGTTATGCCCCCGACCTGGCCAATCTTCTACACTAGAAGCCAGACCGAGCACAGGGCGGTCTGCCAAATCCGAGCTGGTGCCTCAATGCTCGCCGCCGAGGTCCAACATCATTTCGGCCTGACAGACTCCCTGCTCTGCCAGGACTGCGGGGCACTGGACTCGAGCCTGCACGCGATCTACAACTGCCCAAGGGGGGATGCGCACCGCATTCGCCTGGTCGGCACTGAAGTGGAGCGCCTCCTTACCGAGCTGGGCCTCCGGAGCATGGGGCATTGGCCCCCATCCATTTTGGCGCCGCTGCGCCACTAGACAAGTGCTGAAGAAGAAAAAGAAAAAGCCAACACCATGGCAGCAGCAGCCCCGAGGGATGATACAGCTATTTTAGCATCAGCCAGTAGCCTTCGCAACCGCTAGTCCAGCGATGACCAGTGCCACCATTATTGCCTTATGAGGACTTGGTCTGTCAGCTTAGGCAGACTTGTGGCGACCTGTTGCAGCGAGCCATCCACAGCCTGGAGCAGTACTTGATCAGAATTGTGTATCTGTGACTTGATCAACCATTGCCTCAGTGGTCGCAAGCCTGGCCAGCACTTTGACTTTTGAAGCACTGCACCAACATGAGCAAGGCTATTGCTATGATCTGACACGTTGCAGAGAGACTTCACCAGCAGATAGATCAGCCAGGACACCGGCAACTGATCAACATCAAGCTGCAGTGGATGCTCATGCGGTTTGATTGGCCAATGTTTCGAGACATGCCTGCCCCTTGTGAATTCTAGAAGCTGAACTGATAAGTGAATGAACTTTTTGTGTTTTGCTATTATACTTTTACTAACTTTTGGCATGTGTTAACTTTTACTTAGCATTTTATGTTGTAAACTGTACCTTATCCTTTGCATTTTAATAGCATTCTAATTTGCATTCTAATTTATGTTCTTTATCATTGATCATTATAATGGTGTGTTTTTGCCTATAAATATTGCCTAACTTTGTCCTTTTACTTTTGCCTTAGTGTACTATTTGACATACTTTATACTTTTGCCTTGAAAATATCATTTCATCATTTTATGTGCTGCTTAAATATTTTGTTTACATTTTGACAATTTTACTCACATCAAATTTTACTAAATTTTTTGTAAATATTGTCTTAGGGAAGGCAGTTGAAATAGGCTTTATTGTTTTGCATCACTTTGCTAGAATGTATCACATTTGAAATTAGGCTATTTTGTTTTAACAAGTATAATATCAGTAATATTTTAAATATTATGAATATTATAAAATTTTATTTGTTCTAAAACTCACCAAAAAGGAGTATAAATACACAAGCTGTTAGCAGGAGAAGAAACAACTTGCCTTGCTTAGCTTTGGGCTTATAATCTATTCTAGTATTTTGAATTGAAGCTTGATAAATATTTGCTGACTTAATTATTTAGAAGCACTAGAAACCAAAAGATTTGGAGAGTTCAACCCATTCTAAGAAGAATGAGATATCTAGATCTAGAATCTAAGAGATTGCTTTTAGAAGGTAGAAAAAAATCTTACCACAAGGTAAAGAAGTCTAGACTTAGAATCTGAGAAACCCACCCTAGGGCAGAATATCTAGTTAGTAAGCTGTGACCTTCTGATCCCAGAAATGCCCTAGACTAAGAAAGTAATATCTTTAGAAGGGTATAGGAATAAGATAGACAGTGCCTAAAGACTACTCAGGCCAGTATAATCAAAGTATATATGCTACCAGTAGAAGTACATACGCTACCAATAGATTAATAGAAGTACATGAATTACCAGTAAAAAGGCAAGTAATAACCAGTAAGATCAGTAAGAAGAAATAACCCTTGTAATAGCTAGTGGCATTAGTAAGATTTCTTGAGAGCTCAAACCCCTGTTACAACTTTGGTCACAACAGTGGGATATTCAATAATAGGAAATAGAAGAGTAGACTGTTATAATTATAACTTTGGTGACTCAGCAGTGGGATGATTTCAGTGAGAGCAATCATGCCAATGACAATTGAACAATGCATTTTACACAATACTGTGCATCTTCAGGTTTATTTTTGAGCAAAAGAAATGAGTGAGATTGGTAATAAATAAAAACAAAAATTTAGAATGTAAATTCAATCAATATTTGAAGCACATGTTTGTTGGTCCAAAAGTCAAAAGTGCATTCCCCCAACCTCAACAGTCAACTCCAACACAGTGGCGTGGGTCCGCAGGACATGTTCTGCTATGTGTTCTGAGGGAGGGGGCACTCCCTCAGAAGTGCTCCCTCAGCCTCTTGACTTTTGGACCAACAAACATGTACTTCAAATATTGATTGAATTTACACTCCAAAATTTTGTACTTATTTACTGCCAAACTCACTCTTTTCTTTTGCTCAAAAATAGGCCTAACTAAACCTGAAGATGCACAGTATCATGCAAAACCCATCATTCAATTAAATTTATTTAATGTTGATTTTCGCCTTCCTATTCAATATAATATACCCTCTATTATCTACATAATAACTCTATATAATAGGCCAAACTCTATTTACCTATTATATACCAACTTCTAATTGCCAACCCAAATTTATAGTAGGCCTAGGCCCCTACAAGAAATTTCTAGCATATCTTAGGCCTACACGATCTCCAGTATGGCTTTATTCTATATGACCTATCAATATAGTAATCAGTACTGGTGATCCCATAAAAAAGATCCTTGAAACTGTTGTAAAACTGTAAAAATTTACTATCGTCTATCGACGGTTAGTCTGAATGGAGTAAAGCCTCGACTGAAGATTTCCTAGAAACTCCAAAAAGTTTATTTCTTATGAGGTGGGGGTGGAGAAGAACTTTCTTAGAACGGTTGTTTTTGAATTTGCTGACACCAGTCTGCGGTGGGGCGGATTCCTCGTTTGAATTGCCGCCGGCGTTGAGTTCGCACGAATAAAACCGGAAAAACGCGCAGCCGAATCACAACGAAATTTCTTCTCCTGTTTTACTCCGACAGCCGGGTTCTCAAGTCCGGGGGGAGGGTAGTTGTAATCGTAGTCGAGCGGTCGTATAGCGGCCCGGTCGTTCAGATCCGTAGACTCAATTGGTCTAGACACCGTAAATCTGCTTTTGAATTGTCGTACTGATTACCGTCAGTAGAGTAGCGCTGCCACCACCGTAATTTGATCCGTATTACGGAACGTTGGGATCTCGGAGCTCGCTTAGAGTTGAGATCGATTCGGTTGTTTAACGCCCCACGGGCAAATGACTCAAGATAACTATTATGGGCTTCGATGATTGAACAACTTATTTTAATTATTACTGGGTTTATTTATTGAGCAGGCTGGGTGCTGGTTAAATTAGAAAAGTTATTTGAAACAAAAAACCGACGGTGATCGCGGCCGGTGCCGGGTGCCAATTTCACTAACCAAAGAAAACTTAAAACACCAAACTAAGTTATGCTACGTTAAACCAACAAAAGAAACTAAAAACAAAACCAAAAACAAAACGAAGAACACGAGCATAATAACAGGCGGCCCGAATTGGCCATATAAATAGAGGAAGTGTCGCCCGGACAGGGATGGGGCAACAGATGGGGCAACAAGGCAAGGGATGGGGCGGAGAATGGGGCAAAAGATGGGGCAACGGACGGCAACAAAGCCGGGAACGGAGAAAAAACAAAACTTAGAGCATCGGCAAAAGATGGGGCGAGGGATGGGGCATGGGACGGCGCACCGGGTGACAAAATACAACGAGTCATAGCGGTGATGTCACCCGTCTCACGAAACGTTCTTGCTCGGAGTGGTAGCTCGCCCTACCACACTTATTATAAAAACGTAAAAACAAAATTTGTAACATCGTAGTTCTTTACATCTTAAAAGCCTACACCATACTTAAAAACTGCAAATTTTAGATAGGCAGGCTACTCCACAAACAAACAAGTCACTCGAAAACATAACATGTTTATTTAATCTACTGTAAGTAGAAATACGATCATTTTATCGTATTTTGTGAAAAAACAGCCCCATTTCTAGAAATTTCCAGAATCAAGTCAGTGACACAATACTTCTAGAAACTTCCAACCGCGCAGTCTATATAAGCGCGACAGGCTGATTCTCGAAGAGTCAAGTTGCAAAGCAAGCAAACAAGCCAATCGAAAGCAATCCAAGCAAACCAATCAAAGCACTCGAAGCGTTCAACAATCAAGCGAATTCGCCACAATGTCGCTCTGGATCGCGCCAAGCAACGTGTACACGCCGTTCTCGCACGCCCTACCGCTCGCGGCAGCCATGAGCGAGCTGGACGACTGGCTGACGCCCGAGTACGACCCGCTGGTGCAGCTGCTGCGCCACCGGGGTCCGAGGCGACCTCGGCAGTGGAGCCGGACTGTCGACCTTCGCGGCTTCCCCCCGAAGGACGTGTCGGTGAAGCGAGAGGACCGGAAGGTGCGCGTGGTGGCTCGGCTCGAGAACGGCGAGGACTCGACGGAGGTGAAGCGGTCGGTGGAGCTGCCGGAGGAGGTGGACGCTGAGAAGCTGAGCAGCGGCTTCACCCAGGACGGCATGCTGGTGCTGAAGGCGCCGTTCAAGGAGCAGCAGCTCAAGCAGCAACAGCAGCAGCAGGACTCGGTGTGGGACGAGCTGCGCAGTCTGCTGCGAGGCGACCTGCAGTCCGGCCAGCTGGTGGAGGCCAGCGACGGCAGCAAGCGGTTCAAGGCGGAGCTGTCGGTGCGCGAGTTCAAGCCGGACGAGATCCGCATCAAGCAGCAGGGCGACTGCGTGCGAGTCGAGGCTGAGCACAAGGACGAGTCGAACGGGCAGCGGATCCACAAGCGGCTGGAGAGAGAGTTCCAGCTGCCCGCCGGCACCAAGCTGGACCAGGTGGCCAGCAAGCTCAGCCAGGACGGCCGGCTCTGCATCGAGGCGCCGTTCGAGGCTCCGCCCGCCAAGGAGAAGCCGCAGCTCAAGGATGTCCCCATAGAGATCGACAAGCCTGCCGAGCTGCAGAATGGGGCCAAGTGATGTGCCGGTTGTCATGGCAACTGCCTTAACTCGAACTGACAGTTGAGAACAGTGGCATGTACTTTGGGTCTCACTGACCTGCATGTGCATGTATGGGTATGCTTTGAGCTAAGTTGATTGCTTTTATTGTTATACTGCGATCTAGTACATTGCCCACCTGTATTATGAATGACTGTCTGATTTAGTAGCTCAATAGTACTGCTTGCATTTACTCCAGATTTACAGGTTGCACAGCAACCAGCACTGCATTCTCATTGAAATCATTGTAAACTGCTGGCATTGAAATCATTAACAATATACTGCAGGCATTCGCCCTGATCTTGAGGGCATTGGTCGTTTACTTTACCTTAATTAGAACTGTTCCTGCATTTTGTTCTGACTTTATTATTCACACTAGGCGAAGGACGGGGCAAAGCCAGTGAAGGCTTCAATTTGCACCATTTTACTGACGCGCCTGTGCATGGGGCTTAAAGTCGTGAAGAAAAACTTACCTTGGTGTTTAGAAAATCAAGTCAAAAGAGAGATGAAGCATGCGGCATCTCATTGATCCCCTTCCTTAGCATTGGCATCTCGTTGATCCCCTTCCTTAGCATTGGCATCTCATTGATCCCCCTTCCTTAGCATTGGCATCTCATTGATCCCCCTTCCTTAGCATTGGCATCTCATTGATCCCCCTTCCTTAGCATTGGCATCTCATTGTTCCCCCTTCCTTAGCATTGGCATCTCATTGATCCCCCTTCCTTAGCATTGGCATCTCGTTGATCCCCCTTCCTTAGCATTGGCATCTCATTGATCCCCCTTTCTTAGCATTGGCATCTCATTGATCCCCCTTCCTTAGCATTGGCATCTCATTGATCCCCCTTCCTTAGCATTGGCATCTCATTGATCCCCCTTCCTTAGCATTGGCATCTCATTGATCCCCCTTCCTTAGCATTGGCATCTCATTGATCCCCCTTCCTTAGCATTGGCATCTCATTGATCCCCCTTTCTTAGCATTGGCATCTCATTGATCCCCCTTCCTTAGCATTGGCATCTCATTGATCCCCCTTCCTTAGCATTGGCATCTCATTGATTCCCATTGAGCATTGGCATCTCATTGATTCCCATTGAGCATTGGCATCTCATTGATTCCCATTGAGCATTGGCATCTCAGTCAAAAGAGTCAAAAGTCAAAGTCAAGAGAGAGATGAAGCATTAAAAAGTTGAAGCCGGAGAGATAAAATTTAAATTGAATACAAAGCAAAGCTGAGTTGCAAAAAGGCTCTCCAGGGCAGTTGCCAGGGCAAAATTCTGTAGGCTGTGCATATGTCTAAACTTATATCCTTCTAGATTAAAGTTGTGACCAAATTGTACCTCGTAACAAATAAAGGATATAAAATATACTAATACTGCCTTCTAATGTTTAGCAATACTAAATGTCAATGCTCAAGGGGGATCAATGAGATGCCAATGCTAAGGAAGGGGGATCAATGAGATGCCAATGCTAAGGAAGGGGGATCAATGAGATGCCAATGCTAAGGAAGGGGGATCAATGAGATGCCAATGCTAAGGAAGGGGATCAATGAGATGCCAATGCTAAGGAAGGGGGTCAATGAGATGCCAATGCTAAGTAAGGGGGATCAATGAGATGCCAATGCTAAGGAAGGGGGGTCAATGAGATGCCAATGCTAAGGAAGGGGGATCAATGAGATGCCAATGCTAAGGAAGGGGGTCAATGAGATGCCAATGCTAAGGAAGGGGGATCAATGAGATGCCAATGCTAAGGAAGGGGGTCAATGAGATGCCAATGCTAAGGAAGGGGGATCAATGAGATGCCAATGCTCAAGGGGATCAATGAGATGCCAATGCTAAGGAAGGGGGGTCAATGAGATGCCAATGCTAAGGAAGGGGGATCAATGAGATGCCAATGCTAAGGAAGGGGGTCAATGAGATGCCAATGCTAAGGAAGGGGGATCAATGAGATGCCAATGCTAAGGAAGGGGGTCAATGAGATGCCAATGCTAAGGAAGGGGGATCAATGAGATGCCAATGCTCAAGGGGATCAATGAGATGCCAATGCTAAGGAAGGGGGTCAATGAGATGCCAATGCTAAGGAAGGGGGATCAATGAGATGCCAATGCTCAAGGGGGATCAATGAGATGCCAATGCTAAGGAAGGGGGTCAATGAGATGCCAATGCTAAGGAAGGGGGATCAATGAGATGCCAATGCTAAGGAAGGGGGGTCAATGAGATGCCAATGCTAAGGAAGGGGGATCAATGAGATGCCAATGCTCAAGGGGGATCAATAAGATGCCAATGCTAAGGAAGGGGGGTCAATGAGATGCCAATGCTAAGGAAGGGGGATCAATGAGATGCCAATGCTAAGGAAGGGGGTCAATGAGATGCCAATGCTAAGGAAGGGGGATCAATGAGATGCCAATGCTAAGGAAGGGGGGTCAATGAGATGCCAATGCTAAGGAAGGGGGATCAATGAGATGCCAATGCTCAAGGGGGATCAATGAGATGCCAATGCTAAGGAAGGGGGGTCAATGAGATGCCAATGCTAAGGAAGGGGGATCAATGAGATGCCAATGCTCAAGGGGGATCAATGAGATGCCAATGCTAAGGAAGGGGGGTCAATGAGATGCCAATGCTAAGGAAGGGGGATCAATGAGATGCCAATGCTAAGGAAGGGGGTCAATGAGATGCCAATGCTAAGGAAGGGGGATCAATGAGATGCCAATGCTCAAGGGGGATCAATAAGATGCCAATGCTAAGGAAGGGGGGTCAATGAGATGCCAATGCTAAGGAAGGGGGACCAATGAGATGCCAATGCTAAGGAAGGGGGTCAATGAGATGCCAATGCTAAGGAAGGGGGATCAATGAGATGCCAATGCTAAGGAAGGGGGTCAATGAGATGCCAATGCTAAGGAAGGGGGATCAATGAGATGCCAATGCTCAAGGGGGATCAATGAGATGCCAATGCTAAGGAAGGGGGGTCAATGAGATGCCAATGCTAAGGAAGGGGGATCAATGAGATGCCAATGCTCAAGGGGGATCAATGAGATGCCAATGCTAAGGAAGGGGGATCAATGAGATGCCAATGCTCAAGGGGGATCAATGAGATGCCAATGCTAAGGAAGGGGGTCAATGAGATGCCAATGCTAAGGAAGGGGGATCAATGAGATGCCAATGCTCAAGGGGGATCAATGAGATGCCAATGCTAAGGAAGGGGGGTCAATGAGATGCCAATGCTAAGGAAGGGGGATCAATGAGATGCCAATGCTAAGGAAGGGGGATCAATGAGATGCCAATGCTCAAGGGGGATCAATGAGATGCCAATGCTAAGGAAGGGGGTCAATGAGATGCCAATGCTAAGGAAGGGGGATCAATGAGATGCCAATGCTAAGGAAGGGGGTCAATGAGATGCCAATGCTAAGGAAGGGGATCAATGAGATGCCAATGCTAAGGAAGGGGGTCAATGAGATGCCAATGCTAAGGAAGGGGGATCAATGAGATGCCAATGCTAAGGAAGGGGGATCAATGAGATGCCAATGCTAAGGAAGGGGGTCAATGAGATGCCAATGCTAAGGAAGGGGGATCAATGAGATGCCAATGCTCAAGGGGGATCAATGAGATGCCAATGCTCAAGGGGGATCAATGAGATGCCAATGCTAAGGAAGGGGGATCAATGAGATGCCAATGCTAAGGAAGGGGGATCAATGAGATGCCAATGCTAAGGAAGGGGGGGTCAATGAGATGCCAATGCTAAGGAAGGGGGATCAATGAGATGCCAATGCTCAAGGGGGATCAATAAGATGCCAATGCTAAGGAAGGGGGGTCAATGAGATGCCAATGCTAAGGAAGGGGATCAATGAGATGCCAATGCTAAGGAAGGGGGTCAATGAGATGCCAATGCTAAGGAAGGGGGATCAATGAGATGCCAATGCTAAGGAAGGGGATCAATGAGATGCCAATGCTAAGGAAGGGGGATCAATGAGATGCCAATGCTAAGGAAGGGGGTCAATGAGATGCCAATGCTAAGGAAGGGGGGTCAATGAGATGCCAATGCTAAGGAAGGGGGATCAATGAGATGCCAATGCTAAGGAAGGGGGTCAATGAGATGCCAATGCTAAGGAAGGGGGATCAATGAGATGCCAATGCTAAGGAAGGGGGGTCAATGAGATGCCAATGCTAAGGAAGGGGGATCAATGAGATGCCAATGCTCAAGGGGGATCAATGAGATGCCAATGCTAAGGAAGGGGGATCAATGAGATGCCTCATGCTTCATCTCTCTTGACTTGATTTTCTAAACACCAAGGTAAGTTTTTCTTCATGACGTTAAGCCCCATGCACAGGCGCGTCAGTAAAATGGTGCAAATTGAAGCCTTCACTGGCTTTGCCCCGTCCTTCGCCTAGTGTGAATAATAAAGTCAGAACAAAATGCAGGAACAGTTCTAATTAAGGTAAAGTAAACGACCAATGCCCTCAAGATCAGGGCGAATGCCTGCAGTATATTGTTAATGATTTCAATGCCAGCAGTTTACAATGATTTCAATGAGAATGCAGTGCTGGTTGCTGTGCAACCTGTAAATCTGGAGTAAATGCAAGCAGTACTATTGAGCTACTAAATCAGACAGTCATTCATAATACAGGTGGGCAATGTACTAGATCGCAGTATAACAATAAAAGCAATCAACTTAGCTCAAAGCATACCCATACATGCACATGCAGGTCAGTGAGACCCAAAGTACATGCCACTGTTCTCAACTGTCAGTTCGAGTTAAGGCAGTTGCCATGACAACCGGCACATCACTTGGCCCCATTCTGCAGCTCGGCAGGCTTGTCGATCTCCATGGGGACATCCTTGAGCTGCGGCTTCTCCTTGGCGGGCGGAGCCTCGAACGGCGCCTCGATGCAGAGCCGGCCGTCCTGGCTGAGCTTGCTGGCCACCTGGTCCAGCTTGGTGCCGGCGGGCAGCTGGAACTCTCTCTCCAGCCGCTTGTGGATCCGCTGCCCGTTCGACTCGTCCTTGTGCTCAGCCTCGACTCGCACGCAGTCGCCCTGCTGCTTGATGCGGATCTCGTCCGGCTTGAACTCGCGCACCGACAGCTCCGCCTTGAACCGCTTGCTGCCGTCGCTGGCCTCCACCAGCTGGCCGGACTGCAGGTCGCCTCGCAGCAGACTGCGCAGCTCGTCCCACACCGAGTCCTGCTGCTGCTGTTGCTGCTTGAGCTGCTGCTCCTTGAACGGCGCCTTCAGCACCAGCATGCCGTCCTGGGTGAAGCCGCTGCTCAGCTTCTCAGCGTCCACCTCCTCCGGCAGCTCCACTGACCGCTTCACCTCCGTCGAGTCCTCGCCGTTCTCGAGCCGAGCCACCACGCGCACCTTCCGGTCCTCTCGCTTCACCGACACGTCCTTCGGGGGGAAGCCGCGAAGGTCGACAGTCCGGCTCCACTGCCGAGGTCGCCTCGGACCCCGGTGGCGCAGCAGCTGCACCAGCGGGTCGTACTCGGGCGTCAGCCAGTCGTCCAGCTCGCTCATGGCTGCCGCGAGCGGTAGGGCGTGCGAGAACGGCGTGTACACGTTGCTTGGCGCGATCCAGAGCGACATTGTGGCGAATTCGCTTGATTGTTGAACGCTTCGAGTGCTTTGATTGGTTTGCTTGGATTGCTTTCGATTGGCTTGTTTGCTTGCTTTGCAACTTGACTCTTCGAGAATCAGCCTGTCGCGCTTATATAGACTGCGCGATTGGAAGTTTCTAGAAGTCTTGTGTCACTGACTTGATTCTGGAAATTTCTAGAAATGGGGCCGTTTTTTCACAAAATACGATAAAGTGATCGTATTTCTACTTACAGTAGATTAAATGCGCATGTTGTTTTTTACTTTTCTATTTATTATGGAGTTTTGTATAATTAAATTTTCTTCCGTATACTTTAATATAAAAGACCAAAGTTTTGAGAAAGTTTAATAAGACTGCGATACGATGAATGTCTGTTTTTTTTTTTTTATTGATTATTCAAGTTGTCCAATCGTTTCTGGGTAACTTCTAGACGCCTTTCCGAACCCCGTTCTCTCCGAGCGGACTCAAAATTCTCAGTTGCAGCTACTGCAGCCACCCTCCCAGTCCTTGGTGCGTACTTTCTTTACAGCAGTTTTAAAGAACTGTTTTGAAAATTATAGAAATTAACTTTTCAGGAACTTTCTGGAAATAGGATAGTTTTCTCGGGAAATACGATTAAATGATCGCATTTCTACTTACAGTAGAGGAAATATACAATGCGCTTATTTTTCTTTTGCGGGTGATTATCATACAAATTTTGGGAAAACGAATAGTGCGAAATTTTGGCAAAGGCTTCGAAAAGTACACTTTGATGAGGAATATTAATCCTAGTACGACAGATTGGCGGGTGCAAATGAGGCATTCACCAGTCCAACGCATGCCACGCGTACGAGTTAAACAAGAGCGTAATTTATTTAGCATATAAACTACAGCAACCCGAGCTTCACACATGCAACAGATGCAGCAAATGTTTATTACCAAAGGTTGACAATCTTAATGCACGTTTCCGAATTTCCTGTATCGATTTAAACAAAATGCTAAGCGCGAATTTAAAATATATCAGCGGCTTAAGCTGAGTCATGTTGCGGAGGATAATAAACCGGCTGTTGATCGCGCTTGAGCGATTTTATCAACCTCACAGACGGTGACGGCCTGTCAGTGCGCGTGGCTGTCTTCTGTGAGCTCCTCATTATGGGAAATCGGGATGAAATGCAGATTTGCAGGCCGTGAGGTGCAATTACCAATGCAGCTGGGGGCTTATTGATTCAGCGCTGAAGGCGCCGCACTTCCCTTTCATTTAGCAAGTAGCTGATCATCTGACAGACAGCACAGGCTGGCTGCCCCATTGCTAAGCATGCCGTTCTTCCCCAGGCTCCCGGATGCACGCATCGAGAGCGTGTCAGCCGCTGGCGTGACGAGATGCGAATCAGCCAAGCCATGCTGCAGTCCCAACTTGTTAAAAAAACAAAGAACAACACGAAAGGCTGATGGAAGCAGTTTTTATTGGGTAAATTATTTGAAAAGTTTACAGTAAGATTAACAATGTCTCTTCTTTGCTCATTAAAAAGTCAATTAATTATCTGAGTAAGCAAGTCGGAAGAAATCTGGTTATTTTCGCGTCGGCGTTGACTTCTCAACGGGGCTCTTGTGAGACGAGCCCACCTTGGGCGAGCGGCCCTTTTTTGCGCGCTTGCCGCCGTCCTCCTTCTCGGCGGCAGTCTCGGCTTGCCCGGACGGGGCCCGCTTGGCAAACAGGCTGTCCAGCGAGTTGTGCCGCCTCAGCCCCATGAGGTGGCGGCAGCGGTCCGAGATGCCGTGGTAGGCCTGCTCAGCCAGCCGCTTGCCGCGCAGGTGATCGTCTCTGACTACGAACACTTTGAACTCCGTCTCGGTGAAGACGAGGGCCACCTTCCCGGCGTGGCCGACAACCAGCTGGAAGTCTTCTTCTTCGTCATCCTCTCCGGAAGGAGTCTGACCCTGCTGCCTCTTCCGCAACCTGTGCAGGATGGACCTGCCGAGGACGGTGCCGCTGCCCGCAGAACCGTCGTTGCGAAGGATGGTCAGCTCGTTCTGCGCCTTGTCCAGCACGACGATGAGCGAGCCGTCTCCGATGAACCGGGGAATCGTGTCCAGCTGCTGAGCGTCGGCACCATCCGGGGACAGGCTGAGCTGCTTGAGGGCGTCTCCACGGGTGGTGTCGTACAGGCGCAAGCTCTTGTCGATTCCGACCTTGCCGTCCCTAGTGATGTCCCGGATGTAGTCCTGCGTTGAGAAGGAGGAGATGACACAGGCTTTCTGAATGTCTACCTTAGCGTACTGGATCTCGTTCTCCTTGATGACGAATTGGAGCAGCACGATGTTGGGACTTTCGTCCGGCACTAGCATGCCCTTGATCAGGGGGATTCTGGCGTACTCGTCGATTCCCTTCAACAGACTCGCCACATCAACCTCGTGCTGGACTCTCTCGAACAGCTTGCCCCCGAGCGTCTTGACGAAGCGGCCGTTTCTGCCGCAACAGATCACCAAGCGGCTGTTGGACTCAACAAGTTTTGACGCGATGATCTTGTGCTCGAGATACGTCTGCTGAAGGAACTGGCCGGTCTGCAGGTCGTACGCGCTCAAAATGTCATTCGCTTCCGGCGACTCCCGCGTCCTGCTGGCGTGGTCCGGCTTCAGCGTGAGCAGCAGTCGGCTGGTGACGTGGCTCACGGCTTCTCCGGTGATGGAAATCTGGCTCACCAACTGCCCCGTGTCCGTGTCGTGCACCCGAATCACCTTCTGACCATACGGATCGCCCGGGCTTGGCCGCGGCTTTGCTGGCCTTCCCACTGTTGGCGTGGCCTCGATGTAGAGACCGCCGGTGAAGTAGTTCCTGTTCGGCAGCTCAGGCTTCCGCAGGTTTGCTCCCCTTTCCCGCGCCACGGCGCCGCCTCGGGCATCTGGCTGGCTTGAAAAGTCTTCAGTTGCTGACGCGCGCTTTGGCTTCTTGGCTTCAAAAATGAGAAGCAGCTTCTCTCCGTCCGGAGTGATCTTGCGCTGCACTGGAAAGCTGCCGATAACCTCGGATTTGTGCGTCATGTCGTAGCTCAGGTAGCTGCCATTGTCCAGATTGAGGAAGGTGAAGTCGCAAAGATTCGGGTTGTTGTCATACAGAATGTTCAAGTCGGTGTGGTAGTAGGGGCTGTTCAACGCCGTGCCGTAGTAGGCAACCTGGGCCTCCACCTGAGTTGGACGATCACTGGGTGACTTCAGACTGCTTAGAGTCACCTGATTCGGCGTGACCAACAGGGTGAGTCGCTCCTTCACTACGTAGACATCTTCGATCCGGCTTCCAATACTGACCTGCTGGACGAGCTCTCCAGAGCTGCAGTTGAACAGGCGGACGGTGGTGTCGCTCTCGCTGTGCAGCACGAACTGGTACACGTGGGCGCCGTCCACGGAGAACCGGGTTACTGCGTTGGGCACCTGCGGCAACACGGCCTGAACAGTTTTCTGACTCAATGACCAGATTGTCTCCACTGTGCGAATGTCGTTGATGTTGTACTCAACAATGAGATACTTCTCATCGATAGACAGCATCATGTTGGTCACGGATGTGTGAGACTTGTATTTAGCGAACAGGCTCTTAAACTCGGGTCCAAGGTTTTCTTGCCTCTCTAAGCTGAACTCCATGGAAGGCGTCAGCTTCTTGATGTCGCGCTTGATGGCCTGGGCGATGTCGTAGCGCAAGACGAGTCCGAGGTTTTTGCAGCCAACGAACACAAACTCGGTGCGCGCGTTGGACAGCAGGCAGGTGGAATAGAGGTGGCAGGACAGAACGCAAACCTGGTCTCCTGTTGTTGTGTTGAGCAAGCGCAGGTTCGTCTCAACCTTACTTGAGTCGGTCTTCCAAGCTTTTGGCGCGATAATGTACTTGTCGTTGGGCGTGATCAGGAACGGCCAGTGGAAGTTCTTGAACTCCAGGGCCGGTGACGCATTCGAGTGCTGGTAGACGCGCACTTTGCCATCCACGCGAAGCACAACGTAGCTTTTGGTCAGGTAAACAATTTTAGGTTTCTCCGAGGCTCTGAACTCCAGCTTGTTGTCAAAGGTGGCGGTGCTGAGGTTCAGAAACAAGTAGCCGCAGGTGTCCCTGTCAGAGACCCGCTTTTTATAGTAAAGCAGCATCTGCTCGTCAGTCTGCGGCATGTAGGTGATGCTCAAAAACTTGCTGCCATCGTGCTCGCCTAAGTTGAGGATCTGCGACTTCGTGGCGGACTTCGCGTCCCACACGTAGAGGAACAGCTCGCCGTTGATGAGCAGCAGCGTGGCCAGGAATCGGTTGTCCGGCGACAGGGCGCACTGGATCGGAGCGCTTGCGGGCCCCGGAAGTGGCACCTTAGTTTCGTCCATCTCCACTGGCGGAAATGAAGGCACAACCGGGCAGAGGCAGTTCACGCGGCTTCCCTGACTGTCGATCTGCTGCAGCAGACCGGTGATGAGAACCTGTGAGCCGGCCAGGTGGCAAAGACGGCCGGACAGTTCGATTCCCATGAGGCTGAGGTCTTTCTCGATTATTGGAGCGAGCAACCTGAGCAGAGAAATCAGCACCTCAACCTCCTGGTTTGCTCGAACCTCGTAGTTCTGGCGCAGAAAGTAGAACTCGGAGATCAAATCGTTTACGCTGAACGCGTTGAGCTTGGCGTACAAGTAATCAAAGTTGAAGAGGCAGGAGCGGTACAGGTCGGACACTTTCTCCCCCTTGAGGAGACTGTAAGTGAGCTCGCTCAGCTTCCTGTTGTTGCTCACGGAAAGATCGCGTCCACTCCACATGAAGGACTGGTACAGAGCCACTCGGTCCACGTTGACGCTTTTGGACTCATCGCCGTCTGTCTGAGACTTTTCAAAAAGCGGCTTCGCCTTGGCCCCGGCCCAGCGACCGCTCCAGTACTCGGCGAGCTGCTGGCTGACCTGCACGCCGAACTCCTTGTTGAGCTGGTAGTAGTCTGTCACAGCTGAGCGGAGGACATCGTGTGCCCACGTGTACACCAGTCGGTCATCCAGCTGCACCCGGATCAGGTAGAGCTCGACGTCGTCCAGAAATGCCGTGATGATCCCCATGGGGACTCGGTAGAAGTTCGAGTGCTTGGCGTCGAACCCGGAGTCTACAGCGACAGAATTGTCCAGGCTGAGAACATCCTGCAGCTCCGGGAGCGACAGGCCAAAGCGCGAGCAGCTGATGTACGACAGAATGCTCCTCACTACCCACAGGCCGTGCTTCTGCTCAAGCTGCTCCAGGCGTTTCATAAAGATGAGCTTGACTCGGTCGGGCAGCTTGTCTTCGCGGCAGGGCAGGACATCGGCCAGGATGATTGTGTACAGCGGATACGAGTTGTTCTGCAGCAGCGAGTTCGCCAGCTCGCGGTTCTTGTCGCCGATGGTTTTTCCTTTGGCCGCCAGGATGCTGGGAAACTCCTTGATGGCCGCGGACGGGACGACGCCGGTCAGCGTCAGGGAGCTGCTGTCGTCAAAGCGGCGCTTGAAATTGGTGAGGAAACTCTCGCTGCCGGCCGTCACCAGCACCTTGACGTTGGCCGGCAGCCGGTGCGGCAGCCAGCGGAACAGCTCGGTGTGGCTCTGCGGGTACAGAAGGTCGATGTCGTCCAGCACGATCAGCAGCTGCTTCTTGAAGCCGGGAAGCTGCAGCGCCCGCGTGAAGTCGTACACGACCTGGGCGTACTCGCAGCTAGGCGCGAACTGTCTCCTGGCGTGGAAGTAGATTTCCTGCGTGACGCTGGCGATGATCTGCTGCAGCGTGCAGGACAGAGTGGTTCGCCCGCAGCAGCGCTTGATGATCACCAGATTGTCGTCAGTCACCTGGTCAATCAGCTGCTTGATGATGACGGTCTTGCCCGAGCCGTGGTCACCGTAAAGAAGGCCGGGCAGCTGAGACTTGGAGGCCACGTAGTTCTGCAGGATTTTGAGCTCCCGGTCTCGGCTGAACACGGGCGGACGGACCCGCTGGCCTGCCAAAACGGCGCTGTGCGTCTCGATCTCCATCGGCAGCGGCAAGGCCAGGAACTCGTGTCTGCCGCAGAATTTCATCACGTGATTCTTCAGCTTTTCAAAGGTCTGCTTGGCAAAGATGGTCAGGTAGGTTGTGGCCTTCATGTCCTTGCTGGCCAGCGGGGTCTCGGCCAGCTTGCTGACCACGTTCGACTTGTTCCGCTGCACCAGCTTGTACTCGGACAGCATGGCGGACGAGATGGAAAATCGAACGTAGTTTTCCTTGGGCAGGCGCTGCAGGAACTCCTCGCGCAGCTGCTGCACCTTCTCGTTGCTCGACTGGCTGAATCGACCGAATGCGTCCAGGTCGAGGAACTGCTCCTTCAGCTCCGGGTCCTCGGTGGCGCCCCATTCGCGGACGTCTTTCAGCACTCGGGCAAAGGCGATGCACTGATCAATGGGTTTCTTGTCCGTCCTGAGGTACTTCAGGTAGTGCTCAACGGCTGCAAGTCAGGGTTCAGGGTTCAGAGTTCAGTTTTTTAGTTAGATTTTCGTTAGAGGCAGGTCGCTGTGTGCACCCTGGCGCACTTTAGGCGACATTGTCGCACAACCGGCGAGAGGCATTGCTGCCCATTCCGCCGACCCCTTGAGCAGGCACACAAGCACGCGGATACGTACGCAGTCATACGCACAGGCACACACTCACACAGGAGTGCACAGCAGCCCTAACTTTATATTATCGTTAGGAATGTGCACTTCACTGTGCCTTGGGGGTTGGCCATCAAGGCCGTTAATTGCACTCGAAATCGAGACAGCTCGGCTAGGCCCCCGTTCGCGACTCGGCTTACGGGGAACGAAAAGAGCGTCGACCTGGTCCTGCGTCAGCGTTCCGTCGCCCACCGCCTCGCTGGCGACCTGCGGCAGTCGCTGGCGAAGGCTCTCGGCCAGGTCGGGCGCCGCGCCCTGCAGTTTGTAGCTCAGGTCCGACTGCTTGGCGTACAGCTTCTGGAAGCTCGTCCACAGCGGGTCATTTTTCTTTTTCAACCCGTTGAGAAAGGCGGCGAACTCCGGCTCGCTCAGCTGGGGCGGGAGCTTTGAGTTGCCGAACTTCTCGCCCACGAGCACCTACGATAGGGAAGTGGGCAGGCAGTGCAGTTGTGAGTAGGCGAGCTGCAAGCACAGAGTAGTGCTGAGGAATCCCTGTCTGCTCATGAGTTGATCCTGATCACCCTAGAACGAGTCCTGATCACCCTAGAACGAGTCCTGATCACCCTAGAACGAGTCCTGATCACCCTAGAACGAGTCCTGATCACCCTAGAACGAGTCCTGATCACCCTAGAACGAGTCCTGATCACCCTAGAACGAGTCCTGATCACCAAGCACCTGTCCCGATTACCCAAGAACCGGTCCCAATTACCCAAGAACCGGTCCCAATTACCCAAGAACCGGTCCCGATTACCCAAGAACTGGTCCCGATTACCCAAGAACCGGTCCCGATTACCCAAGAACCGGTCCCGATTACACAAGCACCTGTCCCGATTACCCAAGAACCGGTCCCGATCACCCAAGCACCAGTCCCGATTACCCAAGAACCGGTCCCGATTACCCAAGAACCGGTCCCGATTACCCAAGAACCGGTCCCGATTACCCAAGAACCGGTCCCGATTACCCAAGAACCGGTCCTGATCACCCAAGCACCTGTCCCGATTACCCAAGAACCGCTCCCGATTAGCCAAGAACCGGTCCCAATTACCCAATAACCGGTCCCGATTAGCCAAGAACCGGTCCCGATTACCCAAGAACCGGTCCCGATTACCCAAGAACCGGTCCCGATTACCCAAGCACCAGTCCCGATTACCCAAGCACCAGTCCCGATTACCCAAGCACCAGTCCCGATTACCCAAGAACCGGTCCCGATTACCCAAGCACCTGTCCCGATTACCCAAGAACCGGTCCCGATTACCCAAGCACCTGTCCCGATTACCCAAGAACCGGTCCCGATTACCCAAGCACCTGTCCCGATTACCGCACCAGTCCCGATTACCCAAGCACCAGTCCCGATCACCAGTCCCGGTCACCGATCAAGAATCACTCTGCCAGGCAGACTCACCAGAGCCGCGGGCCCATCGCTGGTGTCGAAACAGTCGTCGCTGTCCCGCAAGCAGTCGCGGGATGACCTCTTGGGCAGTTTGACCCCGGCAGAGCTTTGCAGCGGGTCGATAAGCTGTTGGAGGGGGGATTTTGAGTCCAGATTGAGCTGAGGTAAGCACAATCAAGGCCCATCCAGAATTGAAATCTCACCAGAAAGTCGGTAGAAAATGTCTCAATACAAAACTTTCTCAGCTGAGGCGTGACCACGTTCTGCAGGATGGACTTCTCCACTTCGAACTCTGAAATGTTGCGGAGGGGGGCTGCAGTGGCTGGGGGGTCCTTGGCTCAGAAAAAGAATGCAGCTGACTGGAGCTGAACCAACCTCCTTCGTTGGAGAACAAGAAGACGCGGACCTCCCGCCTGAGCTTCTTGCTGGCCATGGCAGCTGGCTGGGACCCGCAGACTCGGGCAAGTCAGAGTTGCTTATTAGTTTTCGGCTTGAGAACTGCTCAGGAAAAGCAGCCTGTTTTGCTTGCTTAGCGCACTTGAGCATCTAACTGAGTATGAAGTAAGCGACGGCTGCGGTTGAGATAATGGGGCGCTCTGTCGGCATGGCGACTCACCCTGCCCCCCCCCAGACCCCGCCAGTCTCGTCTTACAGCTCGCCTCTTTGCTCATTTTGCGGGCTCAGATTCTTCTGTATAACAAAAGCAATTGTATCTGAGTGAGTGCTCAGGCTGCCCGGCGAGTGCACAGCTCGCTCAGCTTGGGACCCCTCCTGCACTGCCTTCATTGCGCTCGCCGGGGTGGGGCCTGAGAATTTCAAACCTATTGAGCTGTGCGCTCAAATTGAGCAGCAAAATCGAATGGTGCAGTTAAATCCCATCGAGCTGGGACTTTGTTTGCACCGGCGGGGCGACGGCTCTAGGGAAATCTCGATGATGAAGCTAGCGGGAGGCTGGGATAAAGTTCGGGGGGGGAGGGAATGTCGCACTACCGCAGGGGATCTTGAGGCACTGTAGAAAATTGCTCGAGACCCTCATGGGACGGCAGCTTGGAGATATTTAAAACTCTGTCCCGGTCGCTGATCAACCGGATTGCCCCGGCAGGCAGGCGCAAGAAAGCCTGGATTGAAAGAGCAGGCCGATGGAGGCCAGAGCCTGGCCCCGGAAGCGCGTTGCAATTTTGCTGGAACACGGGTGGGGTCTAGCATGATACCTGGATAATTACTCCTTCATCTGTGTTTGCAATTTCCAGACGCGTGAAAGAGTCATTAATGAAAGCCGGCGGCGCAAGGGAAGCGCAAAGGCCCGGGCATTGGTGATGAAGCATTGCAGCAGCCGATTCTGCCGCAGATTCTGCGCAGAAGCATCTCCCGATCGGGGAAACGAGGGGGGCTGTGGGGAGGGGGTCACCGGCCTCCCCAGACACTAGCAAACACCCAGAGTCGGAGCCTGAGGTCGCAACTCCCCAGACTGCAGGTTTTCAGTTTACACACAAAGGCAAGGCGACCACATGTTACATTCTTGCAAAAACTTTGTCTCAGTTTTAAGCTCAGTGGAATCCCTCAGTGGAATCCCTCAATGAAATCCCCTCAATGGAATCCCTCAGTGGAATCCCCTCAATGGAATCCCTCAATGGAATCCCCTCAGTGGAATCCCCTCAATGGAATCCCTCAATGGAATCCCTCAATGGAATCCCCTCAGTGGAATCCCCTCAGTGGAATCCCCTCAGTGGAATCTCTCAGTGGAATCCCCTCAGTGGAATCTCTCAGTGGAATCCCCTCAATGGAATCCCCTCAGTGGAATCTCTCAGTGGAATCCCCTCAATGGAATCCCCTCAGTGGAATCCCCTCAATGGAATCCCCTCAGTGGAATCCCCTCAGTGGAATCTCTCAGTGGAATCCCCTCAGTGGAATCCCCTCAGTGAATCCCCTCAATGGAATCCCCTCAGTGGAATCCCCTCAATGGAATCCCCTCAGTGGAATCCCCTCAGTGGAATCTCTCAGTGAATCCCCTCAATGGAATCCCCTCAGTGGAATCCCCTCTGTGGAATCCCAGACTTTCTCAGCATTTCTCAGCATCACTCATCATTTCCTTTGTTGGGACGAAAGTTGAGCGCTGCTAAGCTGATGAGCTGATCGATATTTATTTATTTTCAAAAGATGAACAGTAATCTTGCCACTAGAGAAGGGAGAGGATGGCCACATTTAAGGTGCATGAATGAACGTGCTGTACGCAAGGTGCCCATGTACTCATATATCGTTTGAGCATTACATAAAAGCAAAACATTTAAGGCTCATTCACACTGTCATCAATCGAGCCGCCAAAGCACACGACCAATGTTTAAAGAAATCCAATTTGATGTACAAATTGCGTGATCACACAGAATTTGGTCTTATTTGATGGCAGTGTGAACGAGCCTTCAGACTCGATGCCTTCTGGAGCCCGGCTCCGTGCAGTGCTCCGTCTGCGGGCTCGCCAGCCGCCTCTTCGCCGCCTGTCTCAGCGGTTGACTCGGCCCGGCACTTACTTGACTCAGCTGCAGGGGTTCCGGGCATCCGGATGCAGCGAGGAGGCGTTGCCGCCCATTCTGCCAATCCCTGGCCACCACGGGCAGCTGGTGCTGACTCCATAAGTCGCTGAAAGCCCGACCGCCCGACCGCTGGCAACCGGGAAACTCCCCGGCTAAGAGCCCGGACGAACCAAAGGACCATCAGTGCGGTGCCACACTGGGCCCTTGAAAGGGGACAGTAGGGCTGTTTCCGGAGCCTGCGGACTGGCCGAATACCCTGTTAAGGTCAGAGGGTGATACCTGTTCTCAGAGCCGTGGCCATAGGTACCTGATGCACTACAGGTGCACTACCCGTAGTGCATCTACGAGTGGAACCCGTACGCAAAGCAGAACCAAGACAGAAGCCAAGGCCACGGATGGGTTGCCACCGCCGGAGCCCAGTCAGTCCAGCAGCCCTGGAGCTGCCTTGAACACACGCGGGACGGTGAACCCCTGGGTCGGCTTGTGAGTCAGCTTGGAGAGAGCTCGTCTACCGTAAGCCTGGTCTGTCTCATGCTACACAGGCGTGTTGAGCCCACCATTGCATGCTGCAGCTCCGGCAGCTTCTTGACCTGGTTGGCGTGTCGTTGGCTGGGGCTCTCGCCACGCTGAATGACCAGGGCGTCTCCGTGGACCTCGGCCTGGGAGCACTTCAGTTTGCAAGCAGGGAAGTGTCTCCAGCTTCTGGCTCTGGGCCTCCTTGTCACTGGCTGGCCCCCTCGGACCAATCAGGGAGTTTTATCATGTTAGTTAAATTTTCTTTGAGGCAGCCACAGGGAGACAGCCGAGACCTGCTGCCCGCCTGCCGCCATGTTCGAAGGCGCCTTCATCAAGCGCAGGTTCGGCCTGAACGCCACTGAATGCGGCCCGCTGCGGCCCATGCTGAACTTCAGCAGGGACCAGCTGGTCAGCCGGTCCTGCGACTCTGCCGATGTCACCATGTCCTACGCCCTGCTGCCCGCCTCCCTGCTGGCCCTGCTGCTCAGCCTCACCGCCCTGCAGGTGCTCAGGTCGCCCCGGCACCGGCGCAACGCCTTCCGGTTCTCCCTGGCTGCGCTGAGCGCCTGCCAGTGCCTCTACCTGCTGTGCGCCACCCTGGACTTCGCCAACCTGGCCAGCGGGGCCTGCCTGTACTGGTCGCAACCGGACAAGCACGCCAGGGTGCTGCTGGCCGGCATCGTCTGCTGCCTGGGCGACAGCTTCCTGAGCCTGCGCAACTGGTGCTACGTGCTGATCACTGCGCAGCGGGCCGAGGCCCTGGCCTGCCCTCTGCGCGGCCGGAAGCTGCTGCGGCCGAGGAACTTCCTGCTGGGCCTCGGCGTGGCCTGGCTGGCCGCCCTGCTGCTGGCCGTCACCCGGTCCCTCGCCGAGGTCTTCGTCGTCTGCGAGGACGCCCAAGCCGATCAGACAGTCGGGCACGTCGGCATGCCGGCCAAGGCCCAGGACTCCGACCTGGAGGACACCTACAACTTCCTCAACGGTAGCTGGTTCGACAAGTTCGAGGTTGGTGCCTACTTCCTGTACCAGACAAATGGGCCCATTGCTCTGGTGATATTCTTCACGGTTGTCATGGTCGTCAAGATGTTCAAGAGCAGCAACGACAGTCGGCAGGAGCAGCGGCAGTCAGAGAGACAGCAGCCGCAGGCGCGGCTTCAGCTGGTGCAGACCAGCCGGATGCGGAGCAACAAGCTGTACGCCAGCCGCACCGTCCTGTGCATGGCGCTGGTGTTCTCCGTGCTGCACCTGCCCGCCTTCGTGGGCACCGCGCTGCAGAACTTCTCTCCAGACTTCGACATTACCAGCACCTATGGCAAAGCGTTCCAGGGCGTCTGCGAGGTCAGCCTGCTGCTGGACTTCATCTGCACCGTCCTGGTGCTGATCGCCTTTGTGCCCGAGTTCAAGTACGCCTGCTCCAACCGCTGCTGCTGCTGCTGCCGGGCCCGCCAACGTCAGCCGAGGCCAGCGGTGCGGCAGGCAGCTTGCAGGCAGCGGGCCAGGCGGCAGCTGGCTGATGCCGCCGTCTGATTGGGAGATGCGGTACAATCACGTGACTTATTGCCGCCTGACTGGGGAAGTGTTTCGATTACGTGACTTATTGCCGTCTGTCTTGGGAAGGCGATTCAATCACATGACTTATTGCCGTCTGTCTGGGGAGGTGTTTCAATCACGTGACTTATTGCCGCCTGACTGGGCGAAGTGTTTCGATTACGTGACCTTCTGCCGTACGATTGGTGAAGGTGGTTTAATCGCGTGACTTATTGCCGTCTGTCTGGGGAGGCGGTTCAATCACGTGATTTATTGCCGTCTGCCTGGGGAGGCGGTTTAATCACGTGACTTATTGCCGTCCGTCTGGGAAGGCGGTTCAATCCCGTGACTTATTGCCGTCTGTCTTGGGTAGGCGGTTTAATCACGTGACTTATTGCCGTCTGTCTTTGGTAGGCGGTTTAATCACGTGACTTATTGCCGTCTGTCTTGGGTAGGCGGTTTAATCACGTGACTTATTGCCGTCTGTCTTTGGTAGGCGGTTTAATCACGTGACTTATTGCCTCTGTCTGGGAAGGCGGTTCAATCCCGTGACTTATTGCCGTCTGTCTTGGGTAGGCGGTTTAATCACGTGACTTATTGCCGTCTGTCTTGGGTAGGCGGTTTAATCACGTGACTTATTGCCGTCTGTCTTTGGTAGGCGGTTTAATCACGTGACTTATTGCCTCTGTCTGGGAAGGCGGTTCAATCACGTGACTTATTGCCTCTGTCTGGGAAGGCGGTTCAATCCCGTGACTTATTGCCGTCTGTCTTGGGTAGGCGGTTTAATCACGTGACTTATTGCCGTCTGTCTTGGGTAGGCGGTTTAATCACGTGACTTATTGCCGTCTGTCTTTGGTAGGCGGTTTAATCACGTGACTTATTGCCTCTGTCTGGGAAGGCGGTTCAATCACGTGACTCGCTGTTAAGCCGAGTAATTAACACGAGGTCATGTGAGATTTGATTCTATTTTTTCTTCGCTTGGTCACGTGATCATTCTATTGACTAACATTGTATTGTACTAAACTGATGCCGCGATAATTTTCGATAGTTCCGTCACCCAGCCATTTTATTGTCCGAGTCACGTTGTTTATTTCCAGTTTTTTTCCTATCATTGAATTATCGCAAGATTTGCCCCATCAGAGCCGCAGCTTCTGCTTGTTTTTTCCCTTCTGCAAAACTAAAGCGCGTCTTCTTTGCACAGCTTCGCCCGCCCTGCTACTTTTTCAAAGTATCAGCTGACGAAGCAGACTGCACCTGCGGGCTCTCCGACCTCGAGTGCGCCTTGCACTAGCAGCTCTCCCCAACTTCGCTCGTATTTTATTCCTGGGTGGCCCTCAGCTGCGAAATCTGAGAGCCGCTGAAAGCCAGGACGGGAATTAATCCGATGAAGGAAGCTGCAAGCGGAGCACTGAAAGCTCTGAGACTCTGATTTGTTCTGTCAACTCCGCACTCACGAGCGAGTTCCAATTTCTGTAGATGCTGGAATCCCGACATCAAACAGTTGGGGCCCAGGAAGTTCCCAAGCTTCTTTTTTATTTTGCTGAAAAGTTTTCTTTTTAAATTTTCCCTTAATTTTATTAAAATGCAAGCAAAAACCAGCGATCCAGCATTGCTTCACTTCCTGCAGCATCCCAACACCCAAAACATTACTATTCGTATCACGAAATTATAGCAGAATGTGCTGACCGCGAATAAATATTGCCAATTAGTTGAAGACCGCAACCGTTTGTCTTGAGGTCTACAAATCTCTCGTTTAGTGAATCGGTAGCTGAGTGAATCGGTAGCTGAGTGAATCGGTAGCTGAGTGAATCGGTAGCTGAGTGAATCGGTAGCTGAGTGAATCGGTAGCTGAGTGAATCGGTAGCTGAGTGAATCGGTAGCTGAGTGAATCGGTAGCTGAGTGAATCGATAGCTGAGTGACTCGGTAGCTGAGTGAATCGGTAGCTGAGTGAATCGGTAGCTGAGTGAATCGGTAGCTGAGTGAATCGATAGCTGAGTGACTCGGTAGCTGAGTGAATCGGTAGCTGAGTGAATCGGTAGCTGAGTGAATCGGTAGCTGAGTGAATCGGTAGCTGAGTGAATCGGTAGCTGAGTGAATCGGTAGCTGAGTGAATCGGTAGCTGAGTGAATCGGTAGCTGAGTGAATCGGTAGCTGAGTGAATCGGTAGCTGAGTGAATCGGTAGCTGGGTGAATCGGTAGCTGAGTGAATCGGTAGCTGAGTGAATCGGTAGCTGAGTGGATTAGTAGCAGAGTGGATTAGTAGCAGAGTGGATTAGTAGCTGAGTGGATAAGTAGCTAAGTGGATTAGTAGCTGAGTGGATTAATAGTTGAGTGGATTAGTAGCTGAGTGGATTAGTAGCTGAATGGATTAGAAGCAGAGTGGATTAGTAGCTGAGTGGATTAGTAGCTGAGTGGATTAGTAGCAGAGTGGATTAGTAGCAGAGTGGATTAGTAGCTGAGTGGATTAGTAGCTTAGTGGATTTGTAGCTGAGTGGATTAGTAGCTGAGTGGATTAGTAGCTGAGTGGATTAGTAGCTGAGTGGATTAGTAGCTGAGTGGATTAGTAGCTGAGTGGATTAGTAGCTGAGTGGATTAATAGTTGAGTGGATTAGTAGCTGAGTGGATTAGTAGCTGAATGGATTAGTAGCAGAGTGGATTAGTAGCTGAGTGGATTAGTAGCAGAGGGGATTAGTAGCTGAGTGGATTAGTAGCTGAGTGGATTAGTAGCTGAGTGGATTAATAGTTGAGTGGATTAGTAGCTGAGTGGATAAGTAGCTGAATGGATTAGTAGCCGAGTGGATTAGTAGCTGAGTGGATTAGTAGCTGAGTGGATTAGTAGCTGAGTGGATTAGTAGCTGAGTGGATTAGTAGCTGAGTGGATTAGTAGCTGAGTGGATTAGTAGCTGAGTGGATTAATAGTTGAGTGGATTAGTAGCTGAGCGGATTAGTAGCTGAATGGATTAGTAGCAGAGTGGATTAGTAGCAGAGTGGATTAGTAGCTGAGTGGATTAGTAGCAGAGTGGATTAGTAGCAGAGTGGATTAGTAGCTGAGTGGATTAGTAGCTTAGTGGATTTGTAGCTGAGTGGATTAGTAGCTGAGTGGATTAGTAGCTGAGTGGATTAGTAGCTGAGTGGATTAGTAGCTGAGTGGATTAGTAGCTGAGTGGATTAGTAGCTTAGTGGATTTGTAGCTGAGTGGATTAGTAGCTGAATGGATTAGTAGCTGAGTGTATTAGTAGCTGAATGGATTAGTAGCAGAGTGGATTAGTAGCTTAGTGGATTTGTAGCTGAGTGGATTAGTAGCTGAGTGGATTAGTAGCTGAGTGGATTAGTAGCTGAATGGATTAGTAGCTGAGTGGATTAGTAGCTGAATGGATAAGTAGCTGAGTGGATTAGTAGTTGAGGGGATTAGTAGCTGAGTGGATTAGTAGTTGAGGGGATTAGTAGCTGAGTGGATTAGTAGCTGAGTGGATAAGTAGCTAAGTGGATTAGTAGCTGAGTGGATAAGTAGCTAAGTGGATTAGTAGCTGAGTGGATTAATAGTTGAGTGGATTAGTAGCTGAGTGGATTAGTAGCTGAATGGATTAGTAGCAGAGTGGATTAGTAGCTGAGTGGATTAGTAGCTGAGTGGATTAGTAGCAGAGTGGATTAGTAGCAGAGTGGATTAGTAGCTGAGTGGATTAGTAGCTTAGTGGATTTGTAGCTGAGTGGATTAGTAGCTGAGTGGATTAGTAGCTGAGTGGATTAGTAGCTGAGGGGATTAGTAGCTGAGTGGATTAGTAGCTGAGTGGATTAGTAGCTGAGTGGATTAATAGTTGAGTGGATTAGTAGCTGAGCGGATTAGTAGCTGAATGGATTAGTAGCAGAGTGGATTAGTAGCTGAGTGGATTAGTAGCTTAGTGGATTTGTAGCTGAGTGGATTAGTAGCTGAATGGATTAGTAGCTGAGTGTATTAGTAGCTGAATGGATTAGTAGCAGAGTGGATTAGTAGCTGAATGGATTAGTAGCTGAGTGGATTAGTAGTTGAGGGGATTAGTAGCTGAGTGGATTAGTAGTTGAGGGGATTAGTAGCTGAGTGGATTAGTAGCTGAGTGGATTAGTAGCTGAGTGGATTAGTAGTTGTGGGGATTAGTAGCTAAGTGGATTAGTAGTTGTGGGGATTAGTAGTTGTGGGGATTAGTAGTTGTGGGGATTAGTAGTTGTGGGGATTAGTAGCTGAGTGGATTAGTAGTTGTGGGGATTAGTAGCTGAGTGGATTAGTAGTTGTGGGGATTAGTAGCTGAGTAGATCATTGACTTAATAACTGTGAGCCCGCCGACAGACAAGAAAGCGGTCTGGACAAGCAAGGTTTACAATTAAGGTTACATTGATCGTCAGAAAGTTTTTGAAGGCTCAGAAGGTTTTCCTGCATAGTGCTCTATACTCAAATAACATTTAAACCGCTTCACGTCAGTCTTGTAGCGGTGTCTGTTTGCTTCGGGCCATCCAGGTGCTCATCTTCGGTAATAACGTGCTTGCCTTCTCCACTTGCCTCATCGATTTTAACAGAGCAGCTGGGAGCCGCTCTTCCATGCACCGGTGTAGCTGGTATGGCCTCGCGGCCCTGAGGCGCAAAGCTCTACTGAGCCTTTTTTGCCAAAAATCCCCCGAATGAAGCCGCATGACTGCCGACCTGCTGCCCATGGGAAAACTGAAGCCTGCCGGCTGCGTCTAAAAAGAAATGCTTGACCTTGAGTCCGCTTCTACGGCTGCCCAGGGACAAAAATGTTGCTCTCCCTCTCCCTGTTCCTCTCTTTTACCTTTCCCTCTTTCCCTCTCCCTCTCCCTCTCTCCCCTCCCTCTCCCTCTCTCCCTCTCTCCTGCTCTCCCTCTCTCCCTCTCCCTCTCTCCCTCTCCCTCTCTCCCTCTCCCTCTCTCCCTCTCTCCCTCTCCCTCTCTCCCTCTTTCCCTGTCTCCCTCTTTCCCTGTCTCCCTCTCTCCCTGTCTCCCTCTCCCTCTCTCCCTCTCCCTCTCTCCCTGTCTCCTGCTCTCCCTCTCCCTCTCTCCCTCTCTCCCTGTCTCCTGCTCTCCCTCTCTCCTCTCCCTCTCTCCCTCTCTCCCTCTCCCTCTCTCCCTCTTTCCCTGTCTCCCTCTTTCCCTGTCTCCCTCTCTCCCTGTCTCCCTCTCCCTCTCCCTCTCCCTCTCTCCCTCTCCCTCTCTCCCTCTCCCTCTCTCCCTGTCTCCTGCTCTCCCTCTCTCCCTCTCCCTCTCTCCCTGTCTCCTGCTCTCCCTCTCCCTCTCTCCCTCTCCCTCTCTCCCTGTCTCCTGCTCTCCCTCTCTCCCTGTCTGCTCTTGCTCTCCCTCTCCCCCTCTCCCTCTCTCTCCCTCTCCCTCTTCCCCTCTTCCTCTCTCCCTCTCCCTCTCTCCCTCTCTCCCTGTCTCCTGCTCTCCCTGTCCCTCCCCGTTTACCTTTCCCTCTCGCCCTCTCTTCCTGTCTCCTGTTCTCCATCTCTACCTCTCTCCCTCTCTTCCTCTCACCTTCTCCCTGTCTCCCTCTCCCTCTCTCTCTCCTTCTCCATCTTTCTCCAACCATCCTCTCTACCTCTTTCCCTTCTCTCTTTCACTTTTATTCTCTAAGATTTCGCCAGTTTAGACACCAAATCTAACACTGATTCACAGAAAAGTTCGGTCGCGAGATTCACAAGAAGTCAAATGTGGTAGAATTTCTCTTCAATGAACTGAAGGACTCAAACAACTGCAAGGCTATATTCAATTAATTTGCACATTCAATTTAAATTCTAGCATCGCCAGCTCACCTGCAAAGCCTGCAGTGGAGAACTGCTGCATAAAATATTCATTACGCGCGAAAGCCTGCCTATCCTCCAGCTGAGCCCACCGAGTCGACTGAGGATTACGCTGGCAAAGTGTACCCCCCTCGAGCCTGGGAGAATATTGAGCAACAGGCCGTTCGGCCCGCCCAGGTGCACTTTGGCGATCCACACAATTCATACTGCGTGGAGCCCACAGCGGTGCCGCAGGATGCGGGCAAGTCACTGCAGACAGCCGCGGGGCAGGGAGAGTGGAACGGGAGAATGTTTATCCTAACTACCCGCTGCCCCGGCGATATTTGAACTGGGCGAGGTTTGGACCGGAAATTGGGGCTCTGCGGCGACCGGCAGCCGCCCGCCCACCGTGGAGGGCAATTCACATTTGCCTGCTGCGGCCCGTCTTTAAATGGAAAATTTAAAGATAGCCATGTCAGAAGCAGTTGCCCCCTACTGTGATCTCCGTTTACGACGGCTTGCCTCTTCTTAGTGTCTGGCCCTGATTTTTAGCCCAGTTCTCAAATCCAATAAAGCTTTAACCAGAAATCGGGTCGCTTGGAAAGTGGAGTATAAACACAAATTTGGTCGTAATTCTATTTACCCGAGCTTTTATGACGTTCGTTGACTTTCTGGACCTGGAATAAAAACATTTTGGTTTTGATTTCTAGCGGGCTAAAGTTCTCTGTTTTTGATTGTGCCCTCATCCGTGAGCATACGCGTTAGCCTAACACTGTAAACAGCTAGTCGGCGTAACATGCATGCAGTACATGTTACCTATCAGTATAGTTTTTTCTTTTGTAACAGTTTTCGGAATAGTTATCAGCTCAGCTGCTACTATTCTATAGAAATTATACATGTAGTCAAGTAGCTCGTAGATGGGTTCTCGAAGATTCGAATTTTAGCCCTATTTTCCAACAGAAAAACGCACCAAGTTCACCAATTTTTTTATTTGAGATCAAACGTTACAAATTAATTAGCCTGACTCTAAAACCCATTCAAGTTGAAAGCACTCAAAATTCTGTAGTTCGCAAATACATATTTCACAGCTAGATAGGCAACCTCACAAAAATATACAACGTTTCTGGAATTTATTAATTTTTAGATGGACTTAGAATTTTCTTATTATCACTGTTATCCTATTGTTACTAAATAAAACAGCTATATTTGTTTAAATTGTTAAATTCTCTGTTGATACTGTAAACGTTTTAGGTTTAACTCGTTAATATATAGGGATATTATCGGAAAACAAACCAATTTTCAATCATCAAGTTTATATGAATAGCTATAACTAATTAACTGTCATTAGTTAACTAGTTACTCGTAAGTCGTAATTACAGGCAAAGACTTTGAAACTCCACAATGACTTCGCCAATTACAGTGGACAACTATAATCAGCTTGTTTGTGCCATTGGAAGTACTTCTGTCGACAAAAGACGCAAATTTGAGTTGATAATCAACAGTCGAGGCATCCTGGCATACGACCAGGCAAGGCGGCTTCTTTATTTTTCAAAATGCTGTAAAAATGTGCCTTCTTTTCTCGAAAAAATCCATCTTGGCTGACTAAGGACTTCCCTGCCTAGCATCGACCCTTCTTCAACTGTTGATTTTCTATTTTCAGACCACAGCAGGCCTTGATATATATAAGGCTTCATTCAAGGTTGAAGGCTGGCATCATGTACTGTAGGAGCGTATCAATCAGTCAATGAGAATTTCTTTCAAACAATTTCTGACGAGATAACAATATCTTTAAACTTGTGACTGCACGATTTTTTTTTAAATCTACATCTAGCTACTGCTGGTTGTTTATGCCAAGATATTTATATTCTAAAAATACCATCTAATTTGTTTGGAGTGAAGAAAAACTCCAAAAATATAAAAATAAAGCGGAAAGGATTAAAATAGAAAACAAAGTTATCATTTTAAAGAGCAATTAAAAAAATCACAAGTCATATTTTAAATCTGGACTAATTATAGTTTTATATTCAAAGCAAAAAAATAACTAATTTAAATTATAATTTTACCTTCAAGCATATCAAATTAAAACTTAGAACAAGCTGGAACTGGAATCTGAGATATAAATACTGAATTTTATCCAGTGTCTTTTTCCCATGCTTCAGCAGGTCCAATGCCATTAGGGTAGGGTACAGTGTATATTTTTTTATCACACAAGAGATAAGATTGAGCAATATTAATGCCCTTCGAAATTTCAGCTGATTCGACTACTGCAAACATTCAAGGATTCGGCCGATAAAGTGAAGGCCATTCGGTTGCTGGAGAAGGTATTCGATGCTTATCTGACTATAATTGAATTTTCATTCAAATTTGTAGGTAAACGAACAAACTGTTTATGCCACTGATAGTACTGTTGCAAGAACCTATATTTGATTTGCGCCTATTCGTGAGCAAAAGATTTCTAGCGATGGAAAAGTGCTAAACTTTTGCAATTCCAATTCCTTTCCTTCAACTGCAGCGCCTGGACCGAATGACCTGCCAGCAGGCGGCCGAGATTCTCTGCGGCTTCTCGCTGTGCGGCAACGACCGCCTCTCCGCGCTGGAGGTGCTGAAGAGGTGGGTCACAAATCATCATTAGTTGCAGGCAATGAAGGCACCAGTAATCTGACCACTCGTCACGCACCCTCAGGCACCTCATCGACCATCAGTCCACCGTGGGAATCGAGTTCCTGCTGTCTGCCTTCGACAACGAGGGCGACAAGCTGAAGGCCCTGGCCATCGCCCAGACGGTTGGGGATATTTTGAATTCGTCAAATTGATAATTAATCCCTCACCGACACCCAACTTATCCCTCACCGACACCCACTGATCCCTCACCGACACCCAACTTATCCCTCACCGACACCCACTGATCCCTCACCGACACCCAACTGATCCCTCACCGACACCCACTGATCCCTCACCGACACCCAACTGATCCTTCACCGACACCCACTGATCCCTCACCGACACCCACTGATCCCTCACCGACACCCACTGATCCCTCACCGACACCCACTGATCCCTCACCTACACCCACTGATCCCTCACCGACACCCACTGATCCCTCACCGACACCAACTGATCCCTCACCGACACCCACTGATCCCTCACCGACACCCAACTGATCCTTCACCGACACCCACTGATCCCTCACCGACACCCAACTGATCCTTCACCGACACCCACTGATCCCTCACCGACACCCACTGATCCCTCACCGACACCCACTGATCCCTCACCGACACCCACTGATCCCTCACCGACACCAAATTGTTCCTCACACATCTTCCAGGTGAGTCACTTCGTGGCGGACCGGCTGGCCGCAGGCGGTCACCAAGGCTACGCCGCAGTGGGCGGGCTGCACACACAGAACTGGCCGCTCGACCAGCATTTGTACGGCTCGCTGGAGGAGCAAGCGATGCGGCTGCCGGTGAGCCGGTCGGGTGGGATTCGATGGGTTATTTTCTTTAGAATGCTTCTGCCGACCGGGAATTCTCTTCACTCAGAAACCATCGCTCAAGAAACTCAAATCACTCGGAAATCCTCAATTAATAGGGGAAATCCCAATCAATAAGGGAATCCCAAATTAATCGGAGAATCTCTACTTACTCGAAAATTCCCAACCGCTCTGGAATCCCCAATCGCTCGGGAATCCCCAATCTCTCGGGAATCCCCAATTGCTCGGAAATCCCTAATCACTCGGTAATCCTTAGTTACTCGGAAATCCCAAATCACTTCCAGGGCCGGGGTCGCCAGTCGCTGCCGGTGCACGCCCAGCCGGGCAAGCTGAACTCGCTGTACAGCAGCCAGGCGAGCTTCGCCTACCCCGCCGACCGCAGCTGCTACCAGTCCAGGCCGTACATGTCGGCCGTGCCGGCTCCGGACGAATGCTGAGCTGAGCAGATCGCTGGGGGGGGGACCCTAGACTCCTATCATGGATAAATCATCCATGATCCATGCATGAGGCCATCCATGGATCATCCCTGAACATGTATGGACACATGGCTGTTCATAGATGGAACCATACATGTTTATGGATGGTTCCATAGATGTTCATACGTGGGAGTTTTCATGCATGGTCATCCATGGACATTAAAAACTAGTAAATGTATCTTACTGCACTACTTTCAGTAGCCCATGACGATTTTTTGATGCATTGCCATTGACACGTTTAGTGTGAACTTTTTATGAGTAAGAGTAACTTATTCCCACATTTCTTCCAAGCGGATTAGAAGTTTTAATTTCAGGTTGCATTTACATGTAAGACATCTTTGGAGAAAAATCAGACCTTCCTCTAAACAGCAATTTGCAACCAGGCTTGAGCTAATAAATTTCCAAAAAAATGACATTTTAAGGCAAAAATGCAGCATACATGTAAGTTGTACAATTTCTTTTAAAACATTTAAAGTAGATTATTAAAGAACGCACACGACTGCTTTTATTTATTTTAGCATAACAAATTGAAATAAAATAGTAAGACGCTTTAAACTTTAAACTGCCTTAGTCGTGCACACGCAGGCAAAAAATACAAGAAATAAATTACAAATCAAAGCAAAAAACGAAGAGAAATAAATAGCTCTAAGGATGTCTATAAAAGTATTTTTACATTGGAACATTCTAGTCTCTAAACTTTCAGACTTTTAAAGCCACAAAGAGGCCGTGTTCGGGACTTGAGGTTGTCTATTTTTAATCTAATATTCAATAGAAAAATTGAAAAAGGTACAGTAAAGTACGTAGCTGCTTTTTTATTCCTATTTTCATTTTGACATCCTATTTGCTCTAAAGGGTCGACATCCTGAGTGCTTGCACTTAATCATGTTCAAATGCCCGGGCTAATGGGATAGCACAATAGCAGTCTTTTTTAAACAATGGAAGCGGTACCGCTATGCAAGGACGTTCGATTTCAATTAAATCGACAGTTTTTTCAAAACACTGAGAATTATTTGGCATAGTAATTAAAACAAAATAAAAAGACGAACACTTTTTATAAACAGAATACAGTGCTTGGCGCCATTCGAGCAAATCTTCTGGACAAGGATCAGATAGAAATGTAAAGTCGAAAAGAGAGCCAATTGGGTTAAATTCTTTAACTAGAGCTCGGTTAGGCATGACAAAGCGGATAATGGAACAAATTTGGCCAGACGATAAAACACAAAGATGATTGGAAGTAGATACATTTGAATTAAAAGTTGAAAAAAAGTAGCCATTAACGTAGGCCAATGTGCTTTTTAAAATTCCATTCGACCGGGATGGTTCTAACGCAATTGAGTTATAAGCTTCTAAGATACTCGCATCCTGAACTTCTGAAAAAAGATGATGCAGTTCCTTCTGGTATAAAAACTTGCTAACAAGTTGGGAACCAAATGAAACTGTTCCACACAAAAACTTTTTGAACATGCCCATTGCACTCTCAAAGGCGAACATCGAGTAACCAAAAACAGGACCAAGCATACTATACTGTTCGCCCATATGTAGAAGTAAATGAAAGTTGAGGCGAAGAATCTTTGGACCAAAGATATTTTGAGCATTTAAAAGAAAGTACTTTGACAGCATCTCTATATCGACTTTGTCGGATTGGACATTATACAGCAAATGGTACAGAAGTACTAAATTTGTTACTAAGAGCTTAGTTGGAAGATGCGACGCTCTCTGCACTAAAGTAGGAAAACAGAAATAAAGTGCAAAATTTTTATAATGCTTTGCCTTCCAGTCGGAGAGGGTTCGAACTTTTGACTGAATACTAATGCTCGGTGGTATAATCGAATCGCGAATACAAGAGGACACAAAGTCCGAACAACTAGAAGAACAGAAATATGGCTCGTGCCGGTTTGAAGGAGAGAAAATCTCTTCGAGCAAAAACTTAATTTGGCCTTCGAATAAACAGTGTAGACTATCAATTGGGTTACAATTAGGAAAGGAAATAATGTCCAACAGGCAACTGCGACTCTTAACACCAAAAACAGGCTTTTTACGAATTTCTGCTAGACGGCAGTGCTCAATATGAGTAGTCATAGTCCGTAAAGGAAATATGTGCGCTTCGCTAAAGCGGAATACCCAGTTCTTGCCTTTCTCAGATACTTTAATGCTTTCCCCCGGGTGCAGACATTTAGGGCAGCTAAACGCTCCATTAAATTGGTGAATACAAAATAGCTTAGCTAGCGCAGGTAAGTCGCAGACTAACAAAGTACAATGAACAAAAACATTATATTCCAAAAATACAAATTGCTTTGGTAAGCTTTTCACGATTTCGGGCAAAAAAACCTGAAAATGTGGAATAGCCTTTGCAGCGACAAGAGCAAGAAGAATGAGATTTGAGAACTTCTGTCGAATGTGCACAGGGAGATTTAATATCTGCGCTTGAAATGGCCAAAAGCTACTTTTAGCATTGTCAAAAAAATTAGCTCCATCGGCAGAGACAAGTAGATGCAAGTGAATTGATTTATTAGAACTTCGCTGTAAATTTTGATCCGACACAATTTTTGAATTCAGAACGTCAGAATTGCTACTGGTCTGTAATTTCTGTTCATACTTAAGAATAGTTGTAAGATGTTTAGTCAAGATTGATCGCAGCTGTGGGACGATATTTAGCAGTGTTACAATCG
Organism: Macrostomum lignano; assembly: GCA_002269645.1. Classification (NCBI taxonomy): domain Eukaryota; kingdom Metazoa; phylum Platyhelminthes; family Macrostomidae; genus Macrostomum; species Macrostomum lignano. The sequence continues at coordinate 345,416 of NIVC01000758.1, read as the reverse complement.
ACTTTGCCTTTGGTTGATGAATATTACACTGGGCTTTGCATTCACTGCAAAAAAGAAGCTCAGAGACACAACTGTCATCAAGACTGCAAGCTTCTTTAAGCCTGGACTTTAACACCTTTACGCTAGGTGGGATATTTTGATTAGATCTTTTAGTAAGGATCAAAATAAGCTTAAGCAGCCTATCTAGCGCAGCTTCAGAAACTCCAGACGTAATAGCCCACTGGTAAATTAATGCAGCCTGCACACATGGATCGTCTAAAGCTGAAAAATTCGGCAGATGACTCAATTCTTCCTCAAACTCTATATTGCCTGCATCAGGATTAGCAGGACCGGAACTACTAAAGCCCTCTGGTTGGGGTTGAGCTTCCAATACATTAGCGCTAGGAATTTGATTTAAAGAGCTGCTACTTGATGAGCTGTTGGAATGAGAATCTGAAGACAATATTTGGCAGGAGTAAGCCGAATAGTCAGTTGACAGGGATGCTTCAGATTCAGTGGACGTGTCAGACATTGTTATAAGTTATAAATTATAAATTATACATTCAACTTAAATTATTTAGATTAAAATTATGTGAATTAAATTAAGTGATAAAATTATAAAAATTCTAAATAAATTTAAATATTAAAATTATGGATTACCTTTAAAAAAACTGACACAGGTATAAAAGTAATTTGCTACAACAATATTGACTCTTGATAATATCGTCAGGATATCGAGGCTGCCGACGCCGAACGCTTCTGAGCACGCGTTTCTTCTCTAGCCAGTTGATTAAGGTGCTCTCGTACAGACTTCCAGATTTCAGTGAAGTCAAACCCAGATGTTCTGTAGCACAGGAGGATCAGACCTGGAATGTAAGATAAAGGGAAAATTTAATGTATTTTATTGAGCATTAGGTTAAATAAAATACTAGCTTAATGCATTAATGGTTTCTTTCTAAATTATCTGAAATTAATTATTTTTATTGACTATCCATCTTCATCTGCTACAATGACATTAAACTTAGTGTTCTACTACCCTATGAAAATTTACAGTGACCAAAAGGTTATCCAAATCATTCATTTTAAAGAAATCCTAAGCTTCAAGATTAGGTAAAATAAAATATGCAAAAAAGCAAATTGGACAGTGGAAATTTACGTTGGAATTCAGCCACATGCTCTGCTGGAGCTGGTCTTCGAGCACTGCGACGACCAGAGGCTGAGTCAATAATGTGCTCCATCAAATAGCCATCACCAAATCTAGGCCTAATGTAGCGCTTGATAAATTGCTTTGGGTCATTGCACAGAATTGAGGACAGTGATGCCAAAGATCCGTCAACACATCGGAAGTCCTATAAATTAGGAATTTAGGTGTAAGGACACAATGTTAATCTACCTTGCTAAGAATGAAAGTTACATCATCAGATTTGAAAAGAATAACCTCATCTGCATATTCCTTTATTGTTAATGTACCACTAAAGGCAGTATCCTTTTTTAGGAGCCGGCTTATTCTAGCAGTGAGACGCTTCTCAAGAGCTATCATCTCTGAGTGGATGAATTCCTTGATGCCTATAATTATTCAATAAATAATGTTTTTACTACATCTTGTACATAATAATTTCAGAAATAACAGAAATTAAAGCTAAAATTTACCTTGCATAGAGGTATCAGGTTGTGTTTCCATGGCATGGCTTTGCTCCTGATCAACACCTTAAATCAATTGACAAAAGTATTAACTCAGTAATACTGGATAAAAGATCTCTACATCAGGATACAATTCTGTCAAAATCAATAGTGACATATTTTCTAATATAAAGGCAATTTTTTTATTTCAAAATTTTGAAATTGGATCAAAAAGAAGACAAGCATATACTAACTTGAGTTCAAATGACCTGTAGCACGTTCTTGCTCTGCCTGTACAGTGGAAGCTTCCTTTTCAAAGGCAGAAATCACTTTATCTAAAATGTATATAAATTTGTACAAAGTAGCACATTTTCTATAGAAAAAGCATTATTCATATGCTTATCATATTTAAGATACTTAGGTAAATTATCATCAGTTACCATTTGGATTTGGAACAGCGAAATATTGGGCTTCCTCATCTTCATTATCTTCACACTCAATATTGTGATTATAAAGCTCCTGTAGCAAGTCACGGCTATTGCTGCCTTGGCATGAGCTAACTGCTGAACTTGCTAATTGTGGTTGTTGTTGTTGCCGATCTGTTGCTTTTGCAATGGTACTTTGGCTGTTACTTGCTCCTAGAAGAGCAATGGCTTGGTCAACTAATGAGTCAGTGTTTTCAGCCTCACTGACCAAAGACGACAATTCTCTCATTGCAGCAGCAATTTGCCGCTCATTTCCTTTAGCAATAAGAGTTGCAGAGTATAACCTAGCATACATACGAAGAAAGACCTTGTCACCCTAAAAAGTTAAATATATAGACATTTTTTAAATTGTTTCAAACATTAAATTATTTCAATTAGATTTAATATTAATTTTTTAATTATAAAAATTACTTGTGCCAATTTAATCTTGTCATCATCAGTCATGTCCCTTGGCCAATATGGTGACCCAAATGCAATAGTAGTATACTTCTCATTACTTGCAGCTCCATCAAGAATAAAACAAAAAAATGTTGATGAGTAGTCTAGATTGAATCGAGAAGTTGATTTTGAAGACTTACGAAGGCTTCTTTCAATGCTCATGATTAAAAATTTGGATTGGCTAGAAAGATTGTATATATCATTAAATGAGAAAGTAAGATATATTTAAAAATTTATAACTGTTTTAAGTAAACATAGTACAGAAACATAAAAAATATTATATCAATCAGTTAAATATTTTCATATAATGTTTTATATTTTATTTGTGTTTTTAACATAGAATAAATAAATAGATCTAAAAAGTTTTAACTAGAACTTATTTAGTTCTAATATATAACCATTAAATCTTATTAGTCTTATCATTTTAGTTAGTTGAATATAGAAAAATAACAATGCTAGAAAATTTTAATACTAATTTTTGAACAAATGAAACAAAACAGTTCTTTAAACCATAGCCTAGAAGTCTTAAAAATACTATAGTATTACATAGCTAAGACTAGTTATAAAAGTAGGCCTAAAGGTACAAGACCAAGACTGCAACAGTAAGCCTGTTATACTTAAACAAAAAGACAGTTTTATTTGTCAAGTCTGATAATTGAAAGTACAAGTACAAGTAACAAAGCCTAGCCAAGGGTGGATCTAGAAGGGGGCCAAGAAGGCCATGGCCCCCCCTTAGCCGTAGCCAAAGAAATTTTGATCATACTTTTTTGGCCTGCTACTATGCCACAGGTTTTTTTTTGTGCGCAGAGTGTGCGTATGCACCCTAAATTTTAAAATCGCACCCTGAAATTAAAAAAGTAGGTGCAGTTTAGGTGCAGTCTTATAACCATTTTTCTTTAAAGGCTTAACCATGCTTAAGCTATTTTTCATGCACTGCCTTAAAATATGAAACAAAATAACTCTTTAAATCCTATTAAGTCATATAGGCGATATAGCCTATGGCTATAGCCTTATGTAAGATATTAAAATATACATTCCCAGTTGTCTGAAACAAGACTCAAGAGAAATTACACTCTGAGCCTTAAAATTGCACCTTGAAATTTGGCACAAGGTGCGATTTTGCACCTTGTCTCTGGCAAAAAAAACCCAGTATGCCAGGTCTACTTTCCAATATGGGGTTGTAGTGCTTGGTATAGCTTGCCCCCCACCCTCAAAAATTTTCTGGATCTGCGCCTGGGCCTAGCTATTATTTTTTTATACATAATTTAGTTGATATTAGATCTATCTATTGAATTTTACTGAAATAAACTATAGATAGTCCTTTTTAAATACATGATACACTAAGAAGGCCTAATACAACTTGAATTATAATGTGAGAAAAGGTAAGATAAAATAGGCCTAAATTCATTAATGCCTTAATGGTCTAATCTTATATTACTACCAAATTACTAAAAATTGACTTTTATTATGTATTATCTACTGGTAGTTACAAATAATTATTATCTACTGCATAAAGTATACGAAACTGTAATAGTTTCTTAGTTTCCGACTAGCCAAAACCTGTAAGTAGGGACTTCAGTGAGATCGGATATATGTGCGATTTTTTTAGAATATGCTAAAATGTTGCAATTTCAAATTTAAAATACTCTGAAACTATAGTGAATTAAAGAAAAGTGAAATATACTCTGTAATCTAGAAGAAAATTGCAATAGAATCTAGTATTACTTGACCCAAAAAACTTCATTAATTCGGTATAGTTTACTATGAAAGTGAATCACTCTCGTGCCGCAAAAAAATTTTGTGACCTTTTTTACGGAAAAAAGGTATAATCGTAAAGTCTAAAGTTTGTATTAAAAACAATGTTTTAAACAAAGTATCTTTGCAGAAACATAAAGGTAGATAAAAATACTACAATATTTTGATTTTTTCAGTAAGAAAAAAATTTTCTACATCATAATTTAATGTACTTAAAATATTTTTTTTTATTTTTTTACGATTTCCAATAGAGAAGAAGACAAAATGATTTCAATTTTGTGTTCTGCATGCAAAAATATGTATAAAGAGCAAAAATTTTCGGAAGAAATCTCTGTCGCTCATGGAGTTCTCATTTCTATCCCAATGTATTAGTTTTGCCATTTAAGATATGAAAAATTAAAATATTTTCTTAAATTTAAAACGAGAAAGCTTTTTGAAGCTATTTTTCTATACTAAATGGCAAGACAAATCAAATAGAAAAGGTCTCAAAATCCAAGATGTTGTCGCTCTTGATGAAATTTGGGCTCAAATTAGGTAAATACTACAGGTATAAGGCAGGAGCAACAATGTACATGTATTATATTTATAGTGTAAAATGCATCGTCATATAATCAATCGTTTAATTTAGAATTGAAGGCAAAGATATAGAAATTTAAGGCTTAAACAACAATTTGTAATTTAAATGAGTAGGTAGCAATTGATAATTAAAGTAACTAACAAAGAAGTAACAATTCTCTCATGCAGTGGTATATCCAAATGGGGATAGAGAATTCTCAAGGCTCTGACACTTCAGTGGCTATATGGTACTCTACTATCTTAATTACTAGCTCATGCTATTTGGCAGCTCAGCTGCCCCACTTGTCTGGCTATTAGCTAGTCTATAATACAAACATACCAAATTTGGCTAGTCTACATTGATATCCCAATTTTCTGCATTACTGTGTAGGAACACAACAGATACACACCCCTGTGGCGCTGAAATGCCCCCAGAATCTCGGCTGTGGCACTAAAAAGTAGTGACTATAAAAATCTTAAAAATCATCCTCCTCATCTTCATCCTCATCTGTGCTTCCAGAATTCTCTGCAGGTGTCGATAGGACATACAAGTCTTTTCTCATGTAATCGACATAGAGATTATACTTGTATTCCTTGCCTGGGTAGTCGTCTAAGGCAATAATGAAGCACCGATCGAGGATATCTTTGCCTCGTCCAACAGTGGGGACACGACGGAGGACTTCTCCATGTTCCCAGTAGTCGCCGTCCTCATACTGAAACTTCAGCTCAATTCTGCAGCCAACTAAATCGGGCAGGTTTGCAAGATCAGGCTCAGGGGCTTCTACTGGGTTCGTGAGTTGGCCATCAGGTCCCCTTCTGTTGCGCCTGGGTCCAGCTGCTTGGTCAGCAACGGTTCCTCGATCAGCTCTAGTTGAGCTGCAGCTGCCTCGACCTCTAGCTCTACCTCGCCCAGTTCCACGTCCACGACCACGACCACGACCACGGCCACGACCACTAGCAGTTTCGGTGGAATTTGCTGCTGGAGCTGGACGTTGCCGAAGTCGGTCAGCAACAGCGCTCTGGATGCGCTCTGCTCTAATCTCTGCGGCCAGTAGCTCCTGCGAGGATGGGCTAGGCGACTGAAAAGCATCGGACTCGCTCTCACTCATCAGCTCAATAACTTGTATTAAATTATTTTTCAGCTGCTGAGCATCGCGAACTACCCGACCCTCGGTGAAATTGAGCAGTCCAGCATTTTCCTTTGGCAGGCTGATTTCTGTGAGTTAATTTTTTAAATAGTTTCATATAGTTGTTAATATCGATAGCTGAAAGTAATTTACTATTCACTCGTGCAGTTATCAACATTATCATCATTTATAGCTTACTAGTTGCTTTAAAGAGCCGCAGGTGCGCCTTTACCGCGCTTTCGTGCCGATCCTCAGCCAAATTGTTCAGCGCTTGGTGCATTTCCTGAGTGGTGCGCCATGGACCCTTATACTGGCTGACATCTCGCACTAGCTCAAAGAGGGCTGCTGACTTGGCCTTTTCTTTCCGCTCCTTCTCTTCTATTTTCGCCCGCAGAATTTCTTCGCGGCGAATTCGGATTGCTTGGGCAGATTGCTTCCAGCGCTGTTCTAGTTTTGGAGCCATGTCGCGCGCTCTGTCCAGGATCTGCGACTGCTCCAACTCGCCCTTGGCATGCAGCCATTCAGCTGTGCAATTTTGGCCAAACAAAACGGCGGACTCTCTAGCAATAGGCCGCATGTTGGGCTTGTCAGCAACCGTTTTGTCGAGACACGCAAATGCTTGTTCACCAGAGACGTTGTCTTTTGGCGCCATTGAAGCAAAGGCTTGCTGCTCAGGCATCAGCTGGCTGAGCTTCCCACCAGGAAGGTGGTCAGCGACTTCGCGCTCCATCAGTACCACCATGTGGGCTGCGAGTACCTGTATGAAACAAAATTGTTCTGTTAATTTTTTATTCTGAAGTATACATGCCGATTGCTTATTTCTTTATTTTAGCTATGCCAACAGTATACCTGCATTGCCTGTCCGACCAACTCATTTTCCTGGGACGAAATCTCGAATGCAGTCAGCGATGCCCAGATTTCTCGATCAACTTCATCGTCGAGTACTTTGGCGGCCAGCTCAGGGAACGGGCCAGTCAGCTCGAAGGACACAACCGGTGGTGTGATCGCTATTTGTCGAAGCCAATTGCGGGCTAGTTCATACTTCCCGTTCATATCGATGATGCTGACTGTTTTTCTCTTGCTCCGCAGCAGAGTCCAGAGAGGCCGGATGAGAAGGTAATCCAACAGCCCCATGGCCCGACAGCCAGTAAGTAGGACAGCAGATGATAGGTCGGCTTGAACGGCCACCAGTAATCGATTGCTGGCTGGATACTCAGCCAAAAAATCGGACAATAGCTTTTGCTGCCAGTATACGCAGCCACCATTAGGAAATGTTACATAGGCTCGATTGCCTCGGAAGTCGGCCATCTGAAACGGTCTAGCGCCTTTCGACTGAAGGTAAGTCTCAAACGGAACTGAGACGCCACACTGCTGACTTCCGAGCGAATGGAAGGCTTTGCAGACAGTACGAATAGTTCGCTGCGTCCCTGATTCCGTCTGCGAAGGCCGAAAACCAGATAGAGAAGCGGCCCCAGCAAATTTGGAGAGACACACTTTTCGAACTCGCGAAGTCCGTTCTCAGCAGCTGAAGCCAAGTTCGCGATTAGGTGCATCCCACAGAAAAGTGCTGATATACTCTCTGGGGGTTCGAGTCCCTGCTGGGCTGCCAGCGAAGCGCGCATGTCATTGAGAAGCACCTGGGTGGGGAAGGATGGAGGAGAAACTGGTTAGAAACTTATTTCAAACTCATTCATTTATTTGCCTTCATTACATGCAATGTTTAGTATAGTATTAGTGGTCAATCTATGTACCAGCAATGATCTGTTGACGACATGGCGATCAGTCATCAGAAAATTCACGCGCAAAAGAAGGCTCGTTTTCAGTTTCTGGCGATCCTCAGCACTAGAATCAGCCATCGCCAATACGCTGTATGAATCGACAAGCTCATCGAGTGCGGCATCCATATCTTCCGCATAGACTGCAGCGGTTCCACCCTCGACCTCACGAAGCGACAGGCCTACTTGGCGAGAGTCTCCGGTGTCGATCTGTGAAACATATCGTACATTCACACTATATTAGAAATTGTACTCTTATAATGTGTTGTATCATATAAGTAACTAATCCACTTTTTAAACATAAAATCATCGACATCAGCAATGGATCAACAATAATGTACATATACAAGTAGTGTCGACATACCTGAATCTCGGAGTAGTGCCGACCCTTTTTAGTTGTTGCATCTGTCATTAAGGTCAGCGGAGTGTCGCGTTGGGCAGCTTCGAGCAAGGTGTCCATGGCGCAAGCCTTAGCTAGACAACTACCCATGCTGTAAGCAGTGGCGCTAATAGTCGCAGCAGCAGGCAGACGCAGCTTGTCAGCGTGTTTAAATCCACCAATAATTTGCAGCACTTTGCGAATACAAGCCTGGACATGCTGCAGCGGTACATGGCAGTCCAGAACCAACGACGCACATAAAAACATAACTTGGCTCGAGTATCGCAGTCCTCCTTTCGGCCTGGCTTCCATTGTCGTCACCTCAAACACAAATTCTTCGTTTAGCCGCTCGTAAGCATCGTCCAGCTGACCTTTCAGAACTCGAATTTCGCGTTTCAGGTCAGAAGTGGCTTTCTTGGCCTTCTTGGTTGCGCAGCGTTGCCGGCTCTCATCTTTTGCTTGCAACTGAAGCTTTCGGATGGTTGCAGCTTGCATCTTTACTTCGAATCGCGAGTCATGCAAGCGCTCCTTCAGCCTATTGAGTCGCTGGTTGACGTGCTTCGTTTGCGGCCGTTTCTGCAGCTTTAGATGAAGACGGCGGATGCGTTCATCGCGAGATGAAATCTGCAGGCGGAACTCAATTTGCTCCTGCCTCAGCGAATCGATTTCCTCTCGCAAGGCAGCCTCAATGCCATGCTGCTCCTCTGCTGACGGCAAAGCAGGAGGTTGCAATCTGGGAGTTAAAGACTGCTGATCAGACAGGCCTGGGTCGAACTCGGCTTCAACAAATCTCTTGTACCGAGATTCGCCACTGCTCTGCATTTCCCGATTATGCGATTTGTACAGAGTATTTGCTGTCTGCTGTAGAGCTGCAATACGCCTCAACAGGTTCCATTTCTGCTGATCATCAATCGGCTCGTGATGATCAAGCAGCTCCAGAATTGCGTCAGCCCGATGATGTCTTGAGCACGACTCATTTTTCATTTGCATTTCGCAGTCAATTACAGTCTTAACTGTACATTTTACTACACCTTGTTTTGGTCTTAAGCGCTTTGGTGTAGCAGATTTGGCAGGGCCAGGGCCAGGTGTGGCTGTGGCAGGTGAAGCTTGTCTCTTTGACATCTCTGAGTGTCTTACATGTACACAAAGAGGGGAAAGACTAGCAATTGACAATTAGGTATCAGTTAACAATGTCAATGATACTGGAGTGGGGATCCAAACAATTAAATGCAAATGTACAGTTAAAATTAATGATTTTATACTACTTTACAAGAAAGTTTCAAAGTTCCGCATGTTTAAACTACTGGCTTTTAAAAAAGGTTACTGTTAAAAAACCTAATCATCTTAAGCCTAACTTTGCCTAAAACTTAATAACTATACTATACTTATGCAGCTATATATGTTTTCTACAATTTAAGATCATTTAAGTCAGTTTAAGAGCAGTATATGCTGAGATATTAAGCTTAAAAAATAAAAAACATGCATGCATTTTGCTAGTTTCTAACATATGGTCCCACCTTTGGAGCTAGAATACTATATAAGGCATTTTTTTTCTTATGGATGTATATTATATTTTAAAAGCTGAATAAAAAATCTAAAAAATGACACCAAACCCAACAATTAGCATTTTAAATAAAAAAGTTATTTGCAAAAAAGTAAAAAATCCTTAACTTTTATTTACAAAAGGTCACATTCCGTAATACATTTTGTCCATTTGAAAAAACAGAATTTTTTTTTACGAAAATGTTAATAACTTTTTTATTACTGAACCAAAATTAAAAAGTAGAGCCATTTTGTGATCCTGTTATTGTTCTCTATCAAATCAAAATTAAAAAAAAAAAAAAAAATAACTTTCAAAATCTCACTGAAGTCCCTACTGTAAGGTAGTGACATTAAAAAAATAAAACTTCGATTTACGCTATAGAATGGTTTGAACAATATATGTATTGCAGAAAAAAACAAAAATGTTGTCTAGAAAATTTAAAAGTCAGTAAAGTACTACCTTTTGTTTTTTCTCCATTGTTTTTTTAGAAGAATAGGGTATAAAGTAGCACATAAAAATTATTTTCAAAAGAAACATATGAACGTGCTTCCATCCATGATTAAATCATGGAGCAAAAAAAATACATCCATGAAAGTTTCATGGACATGCATGAAAATGACATGGATCATGGATCATGGATGATTTATCCATGACTGGAGTCTAGGGGAGATAAATCCCTTGAAGATATTGGAAAAACCTGAAATGCACTTTTTAAAATCTGCCTGCTCAGCGCTGCATGCGCTGATTGCTATTTCGACTA